>KL822063.1:0-25813 GCA_000611955.2 Stegodyphus mimosarum | reverse complement strand
CTATGACATCACAAGTAGTATCCAATAAGAGCTTGGGGTGGTGGCTGGGGCCAGGCGCTTGTCTGATGCACGCTCGAAAAAAGAAAATGGCGCTGGATGCTAGATGCCAAGAGAAAATATGCTTACGCGCAGATTTAAAAACCATGTCTCTGCGCAACTAGTCGGACAGTTAGCCTTTCCACTGTGTATCGGCTAACCGTCCGACGTCGGACAGGTAGACACTTCGTCTCCTATTGATGGTGATAGGAACGTCTTTGCCATCTGAAAAAGTGGAGGCGCTGGTGACTTAAACGACGCCGCAGTTAGCTTAATAAGACGATTCCATTCACATTTGCTTTACCTATTATATGCAAAACTAGAATGTGGCGTTGTTGTATTGTTTAACCTTCTCCCAATTCAAAATATTTGCCGGTACTTTTCAGACCTCCCGTGCTTTTATCTTACAACCTAGAAAATTTCCTTAGGTGAATCTCGAACGTATCTTTACTTGAACGAAGGGAGCAAAAAATTTCCCCTTCTTCTGTGTGTCTTTCTGACGTATGAAATAATAAATGAGTTCTGTCTGTTGCACATTAAACTCAAGTTTTGTTTCTCCTTAGTCAAATACTTTGGAAATTATGTGCTGAGAAATGTGGAAATTATATAGCAGTTATGAATAAACAACTGTTAAACACTAGCACATCCAGAAGAATCAAAACTTTATATAATAATATTGATCCTTCAAATTCACTGCTAAGTACGTAAATATTGTTGAGCAAGAAACCATATTTCTGTGAAATGTAACAAATTGAATTTTAATGAAGTGTTCTTGGTAGTCAAGTTAAGCTTATGCAGTACAGATTTTACCCAGTACAGGAGATAAGTTTCATGCATAATATGTATTAATAATTCTTATTAAGATAATTACACGTGTATTTATGCAAGACATTGTGTACTAGTGCAGAATAGCCAGAAGGAGATTTGGATGAAATTCAAATAACCATCACATTTTACATCCATGCAGAGCCTAAACATCATCCTGGTGTATGTAGGAAGTTGTGTGACATCTGTATAGAAAAGAACCCTTGTGTTTATGAATATGTAACCAATCTCTTCGCAGAAGCAATATCTTTAAATAGCTTAAGGATACCCGTATATAAAAAAAATCACCTGTATAAGGAATGTAATTAGATATTCAGACAAAAGTCTAAAAGTCTGGTTTAAAGAAGCATATGCTTATGGCACAGGCAAGAAGTCTTAGTGAAGTATGTAAGAAATCATTTGAGGAAAGCTGATTTAGAGATGCATATGTATATTTGTGCTGGAAAGAAATCTCATATTTGGGAAGTAAATGAAAAGATGTTTACTCAGATGTGTCATTTAAATTAGCGTATGCGTACTCACACAGCAGAGAAACCTCATACGTCTGAATTATGTGAAAAATCATTTGATCGAAAAGCTAGTTTAAATATGCATATGCTCATTCACAGAGGAGAGAAGCCTCATATATGTGATGTATGCAAGAGGACATTTAGTATAAAGAGTAAGCTAAACACCCATATGCTTATTCACACAGGAGAGAAACCTCATATGTGTGAAGTATGTAAGAAAATGTTTACTCAGAAGTCTACTTTAAACAACCATATGCGTATTCACACAGGACAGAAACCTTATATGTGTGAAGTATGTAAGGAGATGTTTACTCAAAAAGGTCATTTAAACAGCCATATGCTTATTCACACAGGAGAGAAACCTCATATGTGTGAAGTTTGTAAGAAGGCCTTTAGTTTGAAGAGTAGTTTAGTTAAGCATATGCTTATTCATACAGGAGAGAAACCTCATATGTGTGAAGTATGTAAGAAGGCCTTTAGTTTAAAGAGTAGTTTAGTTAAGCATATGCTTATTCATACAGGAGAGAAACCTTATATGTGTGAAGTATGTAAGAAGGCCTTTAGTTTGAAGAGTAGTTTAGTTAAGCATATGCTTATTCATACAGGAGAGAAACCTCATATGTGTGAAGTATGTAAGAAAATGTTTACTGAGAAGTCTACTTTAAACAACCATATGCATATTCACACAGGAGAGAAGCCTCATATATGTGAAATATGTAAAAAGGTGTTTACTCAAAAGGGTAATTTAAACACGCATATGCTGATTCACAGAGGAGAGAAGCCTTATATGTGTGATGTATGCAAGAGGACGTTTAGTGTAAAAAAAAGTCTAAACACCCATATGCTTATTCACACAGGAGAGAAACCTCATATCTGTGAAGTATGTAAGAAGATGTTTACTCAAAAGGGTAATTTAAACAGGCATATGCTTATTCACACAGGAGAGAAACCTTATATGTGTGAAGTATGCCAGAAGTCATTTCATCAAAAATTACATTTAAACAGCCATCTGCTTATTCACACAGGAGAGAAACCTCATATGTGTGAGGTATGTAAGAAGACAGTTAGTAGAAAAAGTAGTTTAATCATGCATATGCGTATTCACACGGGGGAGAAACCTCATATGTGTGAGGTATGTAAGAAGACATTTAGTAGAAAGGAAAGTTTAATCATGCATATGCTTATTCACACAGGAGAGAAACCTCATATGTGTGAAGTATGTAAGAAAATGTTTACTGAGAAGTCTACTTTAAACAACCATATGCGTATTCACACAGGACTTAAACCTTATATGTGTGAAGTATGTAAGAAGATGTTTACTGAGAAGGGTAGTTTAAACAGGCATATGCTTATTCACACAGGAGAAAAACCTTATATGTGTGAAGTATGTAAGAAGGCCTTTAATTTCAAGAGTAGTTTAATTAAGCATATGCTAATTCATACAGGAGAGAAACCTCATATGTGTGAAGTATGTAAGAAAATGTTTACTGAGAAGTCTACTTTAAACAACCATATGCATATTCACACAGGAGAGAAGCCTCATATATGTGAAATATGTAAAAAAGTGTTTACTCAAAAGGGTAGTTTAAACACGCATATGCTTATTCACACAGGAGAGCAGTCTCATATGTGTGAAGTATGTAAGAAGATGTTTACTCAGAAGTCTACTTTAAACAAGCATATGCTTATTCACACAGGAGAGAAACCTCATATGTGTGAAGTATGTAGGAAGATGTTTACTCAGAAGTCTACTTTAAACAAGCATATGCTTATTCACACGGGAGAGAAGCCTTATATGTGTGAAGTATGTAAAAAGCCATTTAGTGAAAAGTGTAATTTAATTAAGCATATGCATATTCACGCAGTAGAGAAACCTCGTGTGTAAAGTATGTAGGAAGACATTTAGACAAAAGTTTAATGTATTCAAGCATATGCATATTCATACAGGAGAAAAATCTCATATGTCTGAAGTATGTAAGAAGGTGTTTACTCAGAAGGGTCATTTAAACAAGCACATGCTTATTCACACTGGAAGAAAACTTCTGTATAAAGTACACAAAAATTCATTCATTTATCTTCATAAATATCATTTATATATGGGTATAACATAAGAGGCAAATGTTATGAGTTTTGTATGTAACATGCGATTTAAAGGGATGAAGAGTTTCAAGAAATGTGCGCAAGTTTATGCATGCTAAAGAGAAACTCATCTTTTTATTATCTGTTAGTAGTAATGTTTACTTACCTAGTTTGTGAGCACCTATCCATGCAGCTAAGAAACCTGATTATGTGAGGTCAAGTCTGATTTTTTTCTCACTGAAAGATGGAATTTGAAAGTAGCAGAATTTTAGAATTTACAAAGTCAATCTGTGGCAGATTTGTAGAAATTATATTGAATGGTATGAAACCTAACGGTGACCCTGTGTCAGATACATAAATTCTCATTTCATCAAAATAAATTATAAACCATTTATTAGTTTCCACAAGTTAAAATATTCTTCAAAACATTTTTATGTGACAATTATTGTTCATGATCTACATGTGTTACCTAGTGAAATATATTATGTATATCAGAACTTCAAACACTGATATTCTAAATGGTGGCTAACTGTTTCATCCAATATGTATACTGTGAGTTATATGTGTTTTACATTAAACTCGTCTGTCTCTAAATTTAATGGAGATTTGAATTACAGCTCTTCATTACTCATAGCAGTGTTTTTCTTGCACCGGTCGTGAAGAAGTTATCAAGTATTTCCACACGTGAGCAAGTACTGATGACTATGCCTATCTGGCTGTAGTATCAAATGTTTCAGTGTATAATCAAATGTTTCAGTGTATAAACATTCACAAAACCAGTCCAGCGTTCTGCAGCAATGTTAAAAAGATAAAATTGTGTCTCGGTATTTTCAGTGAGATCTTGGGCATACCAAGTAGAGCATTCCCATGTGCGTAATGCACATACAAAAGAAGGAAAGAACATTTCTGTGCAGGTAAGAAATCTGTTATATTAAATATGCATTAAAAACTGTTTTTATTTTTTTTTCATGTAATAGTGAGAGGAAAGTAAAAGGAAGCACTTCTGCAAAGCACCTGTTGGGGCTTCGGCAAAGAACCCGTTGGTGGCGTTGCAGTTATACTCGCCAAGCTCACCAACGGCTGATCGACGTGGACGATGAGCGGCATACGGTTATTAAACACATGGAAGTAAGCCGCCTAAACATGATATTTATAATCAAAATAAGTTAAATAATAAATGACGTAAATTCAAGTTAGCAGAGAAAACAATATATGGTTGGAATGCGCTTTAGCCCACTGCTTGGCGGCGATTGTTTTTGAATAAGCAATAAACGCGCCAAGATGGGTAACTCCGTATATCCGCCAACATGGCTGACTGGTTATTTTGAAGCTACGGAAATATCTAGTTTTCGCACATGCATATTTCCTATTTTATAAAGAACAGTTTTATTGGTAATCTGAGATGACGTAGCGGTTCGTTTCAAATTTTTAATTGTTAATTTATTTGCTGCTTGGGATTATCTAGCAATTTTATTGGCTATGTGAGATTAATTTTTGTTATTTTAGCTTATTTTGTTCATTTGTGCACGTTACCTACATTGTGCAATTCGCAGATTTTTTTTTAAGTTAAAACGGAACGGTGTGTACATGGTATCGTTTGTAATTTTAATGCCCTTTTAAAAAAAATTCCTTCTTTCTTCGATACCATTTTGGTTACGTTTTCGCGGAGCGTCTCGGGAAGGTTATGTAACGGCATAAAATGTGTAAGTATTAGAACATAAAATGTAAATAATTAATTTAAACCTAACTGACAAATATTTTAATGATCATAATGTTCATTTTGCATATTATTTTATTATCTTTTTGTGGCAACAGTTTCCATACTAATTTATGCTTTAGAATTCTATGTTTTGTTTACAATAGGTTTTCGCGGAGCGTGTCGGGAAGGTTGCAATCTGTTTAATTTTTGCAATATGATCATTCCACTTAAAGGAGGTGTTCAGCACGATACCAAGGTGACAAGTGGTATTGTGGCAACAGTTTCCATACTAATTTATGCTTTAGAATTCTATGTTTTGTTTACAATAGGTTTTCGCGGAGCGTGTCGGGAAGGTTGCAATTGCAAAGACGTTTCGCAGAAACTCGCCGAATTGGCGATTTTCAAAACATCGCCAAGCAGTGAGCTAAAGCGTATTTTCGCCCAATATATAAAAGCATATGGATGTAAAATTAACCAATAAACGTGTAATAAAAAGGAATTTTAATTACAATTCTAAATAAATAGCCAAATAAATGTGAAATTCGTAACAATATTAAGCTTAACGGAAGTGAAATAATCAACTAATAATGAGATCTTTGTAATAATGAACACTTTTCTAGACAAAGTTATCTATTTAATGGAAAAAATTATTAAAATTCAGATCTGTCTTTGAATATTTTTCAATATTATAAAATTCCAAAATATTCCTGTTTTTAACAGTGCAGTTTCTAAGGAAATTATAAAAGCATAAAATAGAAAAGCTACTTTTATAGTTAATATCTTCACTGTATAATTTCAAAGTACTTCCAAAAGTATGAAAATCTATTATCATCATTCCATTATCAACATATAAATGAAATCAGCAAATATTCTCATTTTAAATAGAAACTGAATTGCAGCTATCTGATTACATGAAAGTTTTTTTAGTAATAAATTATATTCTTCTCATACTTATTTTTTTTTTTTAATTTTATAAATGTATTGAGCAAAAAAATCAAAATATTCGTGTTTCCGATTTCATTTACCCCCTCTCACCGTTATTTTCTTCCGCGAACAAACATGTGTCTCCGAAAACTTCACTAATTATATGAAAATGTTTCTACCTATTCATCGTTAAAAATTCACAAAAGTAACGTGAAAATCTGAAAAAATAATAAGAAATATGTGAAGGAAAGTTTAAATCTGCAAATGTGAACAGCAAAGGTGGTAATTGAACAAAAATCAACGTAAGAGCAATGGTTGCAACCTCCAAACAAACGAGTCTGTTGAATCTGACGGGTTACCACGTTTCAACTATTATCGGCAATGTTTACATTTACCGGGTGCTTTGCGGAAGAAAACTCAAGTAAAATAATAAACAGTACAGCTTGAGTATAAGGCCCGCATTGGTGATTTTCAGCTTGGCACACTTTTTGGACGGTATTTTTCTGGTAACCCAGCAAATTCTAGAATACTTCTTTTTGGCAACCCTGTCTGTATCTTCACTAAATCTTGCAAAGAGCAAAATATTGATGTATTCAACAAATTTCTAGAAATTGTAAGAGACATAAACTTGGCAGAGTATAGGATTTCTTTGTAAATTTAATATGATTTTGTAAACTTTACTAAATTTCTACCAATTCTTTACTTTATTTTTAATGTAAACATGTATTCTGAACTCGTGTTTTCAGTTTTACAACTTAAAACTTGCATTTTCAATATTACTGCTTAAAATATGCCTCCATGTACGTGTGTATTTTCAAACTTTTTTTTCTTTTTAATTTAAATATGCAGTCTTAAATACTATTTTCATGTTTTTAATTTAAACATGCATTCTGAACATCTATTTTCAATTTTACAGCCGAAAATTTGTATTTTCAGTGTGACTGCTAAAAATATGCCTCCACTTATTTATTTATTTTCAGTTTTATTGCTTAAATATATATTCTAAATTTGTATTTAAAATTTTTCTTGTTAAAATGCGCATTCTAACTTCTATATTCAATTTTAACTGCTTTCCTAAGGCTAAACTTGTATTTTCAATATTACTATTTAAAATATGCTCCCACTTACTTATGTACTTTCAAATTTCATAATATATACCATTTTTAAGACAGTAGCAAAATGGAGTAAAACGTTTTAGCACAAAATTTAAGAAATTGTAATATGTAGTAAATGAGCAATAAATGATTGGAAAGCATTCATATTTAATCTAAAACTTTAACAAAATGCAGAAGAAAAAAAAGATAAAATTCAAAATTTCGATCTACTGAAACATGAGCAATATTGTAGTAAAAAAAAAGTGGTTAAACAATTCTAACTACGTAATTTATATTTTAATTTATAATAAATAGTAGAAACTCGTATTTCTTTATATCCACACTAAAATGTAACAATACTGTGGAGATGAAATTCAAATGGCGCGCTCATTCAACACCGACTCTACGGCTCATTTGAACCATGTGCTTAACCACATATAATAGACACACACCTCCATTCACACAAATCTGTCGCATCTTTCATTTCAAGTAATTTCATACTATTTTTACACTTGGGACATTCGTACATATTCGCAGTCAAACCATAATTCATGCACCATTCTATCATACATCTTTTGTCCTTATGTTGCAACAGAATCAAATAAATAAAATCCACACATTCAACTCTTTCGACGTCAGTCATTTTGCTCACACAATTTACTAGAAGCACGTTGAAATAACGAAAATTCAAAAAGCCCACTTAAATGCTATAAACTGTAACCTTAAATCCAACGATTTTCATGACTCCAAGAGGTTAAAAGATTTGGCGCGATTTCGCTTCATTGGCCCGTAATCTGCAGTCTAGCCTTTTGTTCTGTAAAATAAAATAATAAGTGCTTAATCGTGCAAATTATGAAAAATAAACCAGACAATAAATGCTTTCATCTGTAGCATTTTTGTTCAGTGCTACGGAAGTTCCGGAAGCAGTGAGCAAAACCAAAAATGTTACTGTAGTTATTTTTAAATTCGTTTCATTTCTATTTTAATATTTTTTCATTATAAGTGCTTTAGACCATGTGATTATTTCTGAATATTTAAATCTGTATTTGTTTTCTCTGTAAAATTCAGTTTACTATTTTCTGATTTTTTTTCCCCTTTATAATATTAAAAAATTTTCCGTTTTTTTTTTCACATAAAGATTGTGAGAATACTTTTTCTTCTAGATTTAAGAACTTGCAAGCTCAGAAGTACATAATGGCATTATTTATAGACATGTGATTCCATAAAAATGTGGCAAAACAAAAATGTCTTAATATCATGTATTATCATATAATAGCCATATTTTGGAGGAAATTTGGCTGAATATCTCATTTTTTGGAGAATGTTTCAAAGAATATTGAGAACAAAATTACTTGAATTTTGTACTTTTGATTCTCAAAGTGTTTCTCTTAACATGCTTATCTTTGCTTTACATTCCCTTCTTTTCATTGGATACAAGCATGGGATATTGCGAAAATGGCTCTAATCATGTGCTAAGTATTGTTTTGTACAGGTACCTGCACAAAACAATACATAACACATGATTAGAATTACATTTGCTTGCTTTTGTGTACATGTTTGTGCAGGTATCAGTACAAAAGAATTTTGCTGCTGATAAAGACAGTGTTAAGATATGTCTTTTAAAATATGTCTGAATACACCATATAGAGTGTTGACTCAAGGCATTTTGCTGCCTGAGCATTTTGCTTATCACTACCCGTATGCGTCTGAATTTCTGCTTTCCAATGTTTCCCTATCTTCTAAAATTTTTGCCGCCGCTAAATTCTGTTTCCCAATGCCTACCCTTAATTCTAAAATTTTCTTGCTCAGTGCTTTATTAAATTCTAAAATAAATGATAATGAGTGATAATAATGTAATCCTTTGTCTCTCCACTCAGCTTGCTGCCCATGATTGCTGTTCATGGTGAAGCTAAATTTCTCAGAGAATATGACTCCAGTTCATTTTTTTAATAAATATGTTCCTTACACCAACATAATCTTCTCTGGTGCTGATTGCCTGATGTATCTATGCTCTGTAAGTGTGGTGGCACTCTGAAGGCCTCAAGTGTGTTTCATGCAATGTCACCTTCAGCAGCCTTATTGAACTGCTAGTATTGTTTGGTGTACAGAATTTGGCTGCAGGGAGTGACTGACACTTTGTCCTGCCTGCCAAACTTCGCAGAGCGTCAATAACAATCATACACTCTCGGATTCTGTCTTAGATAATTTGCAATCAATTATCGACATCAAAAATTTTTATTTATGATAATATTTTCTGAAACTTTGTCTTGAACATTACTGCTTATGATTAATGATTAAGGAAACAACATTATCTGAATCTTCTACTATAGATTTCTATTATGGAATCTTCATCCGACGAAGCCTCATTTAATAATTTTTTGAAGTCTTTTCATTTCTTCATCATATTTCAAATGAGGAAAGACGGAACAAAGCGACTTGAACACATCATGGCTCACACTGAAAAATAGCAACTCGAAAGTGTGTGGGGGGGTGTCGCCACACTCCAAACTGTTGTTTAAACCACAATAAATGTTTGGAATTTCCCGTTTCCACTCGAGACGTCTAGAACATGACCTTGGAGACAAGTACTGATTGATGGACCTAACAATTTTGGATTATGGAGGGAGATTGCCGGTGATATTTTTTTTTAGCATGGGGGGGGCCGAAAGACCCTACGCATACCTTCTCGAGTTAAGGAAACAACATTTTTGCACTGCCTTTGTTATGAGTAAGAAAGAGGTATTTTCTTATGCAATCCTCTGCTCTTAATTTTCTTGTGATCGCATAACCCAGGGGTTCTCAAATGATGGTACGTAAGAAGCAAAGTATCATTAACTATTAAATTCAGAAATTAAAACCCAAACATCCTGATTGACTTTTTTCTCCAACACTCGCAAATTTATGCGATCTGAGCTTTGTTCAAGAGTGGTAGTAGTACTTTGTAGTGGTGGTGTTAAAGGTTTTGAAGTTTCGTTTAGGTGGTATGCATTAGTCAAAAGGTTCAGAACCGCTGGCATAATCTGGAAGGAATGAAAATTTGTACAAATCAGTTGTTCTTTAGTCAAGCAGTGTTTTTTGTAACAAATTTTACATTTAGTGGCCATAAATATAAGGTCACTGAATACATATAGTTAAACTCAGGTACAAATCCCAGCAAATGAAGTGACCACATACATGTTCTATATCTATGCAGTAAGTTATTTTTTAAAACTTTGCAATGTTCAAAATTAAAATAAAATTTTGATATGAATATTTTCAGATTTCAAGGTATGTATTGCAATGATGCATGTATGAAGAAATGTTTTTACATTCTCTTTGCTTGTATTACATGTTGCATTATATAAAATTTTAATATATTTTTTGTCTGGTGTATGTGAAAATTTTTCTTTTCGAGAAACAGCAAGCTTTAACATGTATAAGAGAATTAGAAACATGCATAAACACTGAATTGCTTCTGGATTAAAAGTATCTGTTAATAACAAATTTCTATTTTTTTTCAGTCTTGATAGTGGCTGACACATGACGAAATATTTGAGAGATTATTTTGCACTACCCAATTTGAAGATCCTTTTGCTTGGCTGCTGGTGGACTTCCACTAAGAAGGAAAAAAAGCACTATCTCTTCCGCTACATGATAACGTGCATGAATTTTCTTTGCAAAGATACACGTGTCAAACCTATACTCCCAATGAAAGAAACGTATTCTTGTCATCAGTTATATTTTTGTCATCATCATTTGTAGAACTTTCCAAAATGTAAGAAATAAATCCTTGAGTGTATTTGCTCCAGTACAGAAAGAATGAAATGGAATGAAATGAGACTGCAAAATTTTATTAATGATGTTTACACTGAAAAAACAAAGTCTATTGTATTTTGTAAAAACAACAAATTTAATTTTACCAGTAGTCAATAGCCAGCATTTTCATATGCTTATTTCTGTAGAAAACTGTAGCATCTGTTGTTTTATAATAGAAAGCCTCAAAAAGAAATGTACCCAGTTCTTTCAGTAAAAAACATTAGCAGTATGGCATATTTTAAAATACTTTTATTGACAATATTTTCCTTGAAATTATGAACTTTCTTAAAACAAGTAAGAAAAATACATTTGCTTTACCTTAGTGATGCATATATCTTTCTGTAGAAGATTTTTCAGAAAATATGGTCCTAGTCAAAAAGACAAATTAAAAATTTCATTCTTGTAGAAGAATTTAGAATAGCTTTTAGGGTTGCTATAATGCTCTCAAATGGCACTTAAACTTTTAAGACCATTTTTTTCTATACTAGGCGTTAAATATAAAATAAAGGTATAAAAATTAATACTTTCTCATTAATCGTTTATTTCTTTGGGAAACAATATACAAAAAGAAGTAATTTTAGGATTTGCTTTAAATATATAAGAAAAAATTGTGTCTTAACGAGATCATTATGCTTATCTATTGATGCATTACAAATGAAATCATCGTGCTATATTTGATACTGCTGGACATAAAGCATCTACAACATTTTTCGGCATTTAATATGCAATAAAGCTGAAAAATCATTCACATAGGTATGTGGTGGTGAATTGCAGATCATTCAGAAATTGTAAAGAGTTGGGTTCTAGCTCCAATCCAGAATACCGTCGCAGATTTTTGTGGAAACTCTTAAGTTTTAAATTCTAATCACTAAAGAACTCAGGAATTTTTTTTTCTGGTTTTCTTATATTGAAGATGCTTATTCTGATTAATGTTGGTCAATAAATAATCTTTTTAATCCAAGATATCAGTATGAAATCAAGAAATCAAAATTCGATAAAAAAATTGTGCGAATCTGTGATCCTATTGTTTTTAGTTGATGTGTAATATTTTTTCAATTGCTTTTTTTTCAGTAAAAAAATTATCCCCGGTTGAAAACAATTTGAATCAATCGTTTTCCATCCTACTTTTCTAAATATTTATCAAATTAATAAAATTTTGAATTTTATCATTCGAAGTAAATATATGGCTAACTTTTCCTTAAAGAGTCAAGTTGAAAACGTGTATTATCTCAAAATTATCTGACAAAATGCATAGGTTTTATAGCAATAAGTCATTTTCAAAAACAGGAGCAAGATCAGAGTATTATTACAATAATTTTATGTTATATTTAGACGTCTTTACATAGATTTGAAAATAAACATTTGTTAAGGGCACGGCTTCAAATAAGGTTTATAGTTTTGTGATTTACGATAGATTAAACAGTGTGTAGAAGTTGCGTGTTTATTAACAGTAGCTTTAAGATGTAATTAAAATTTATTGTTTTTGCCCTTTATCACTTTTGCCTAGTTTGCGCATTATCCAGATCAATTTTTCCATGCCGAACGCTTAATTTTAAAAAATTCATCAACTTTGCGATAAATGTCTTCTTCATCTGCATGTTCTATAAAAGAACTAGAAAATACCAATTCTTCATTGATATGTTCTTTACAAGTTTATCTGACATATACTTTCAGCTGAACTATTCTTCAATAACCTTCCTCCAATGGCCTATAGCATTTTATTTTTAGCAAACAAATACAAGATATTGTACAAGACAAGACACTGCATCTGTTTGTTAAAAATAAAATAACAGTCAATATTTATTTATTTTTTTTAACAGTCAAAATTTTCAAAGTATTGTTTCTTTATTTTATCATTTTAACAGTTGTTTGAAATACGCTTTTGTTTATTGAGCTATGAGTGTTGCTTGGATTCAAAGTGCCTTTTGTATTTTGAGGATTTCATACCATCCACCTCGTCATGCCAGTGTGGCACAAAATGCAACATACTGTAAGTTTGTAGCAGATTTTCTTTCTGGGGTAACTTTGTGCTGAAGCTATAATGTGATATCACTGTTATAATGCTCTAAGTGGTATTTTTCAATATGTAAATATAATTTACTGCTCATCTTATACAGTATTACAATTTTATAGTTATACAGCAGAGAATATGTAATATATTGAAAGTAATGAAAGGATTGCAATTAATGTTTCTTTAAATTCATGTATTTGAAATAAATTTTCATAGCCCTGTAATTCATAAACTTTCATTTCCTGTAACATGTTCATAAATACCTCGTCATGCCAGTGTGGCACAAAATGCAACATACTGTAAGTTTGTAGCAGATTTTCTTTCTGGGGTAACTTTGTGCTGAAGCTATAATGTGATATCACTGTTATAATGCTCTAAGTGGTATTTTTCAATATGTAAATATAATTTACTGCTCATCTTATACAGTATTACAATTTTATAGTTATACAGCAGAGAATATGTAATATATTGAAAGTAATGAAAGGATTGCAATTAATGTTTCTTTAAATTCATGTATTTGAAATAAATTTTCACAGCCTCAAGGTTTTGCGTAGTTATCCAACATAGGGTTATGACTCGTAGTTTTAAGAACTGCTCTCAATAAAGCTAAATCATGGCTGGTAGTACAGGCAGTGTATCATAATATACCATCCACTTTTCATGCAAATCAGAGTTGTGATACTAATAAGGGCTTATTTTTAAAGTTACTCCTTTAATATAATTAAAAACCCATCTATATACTGAATAAGGAAATGAACGTTGAAATCTAATCTAAATGTTAAAGTAGCACCCATAAAACTGCATTCATTTATCCAGCATTCATTGACTTAACTAAGTAAGTTAACACAGGTTTGAGTAAAGCAAAATTTCTCCTGATGTTTATACAATACTCCAGAATTTTAGAAAAAAATTATATCTTTTAGTTTTGCTTGTAAAAGTTGTTTAATGAATATTGTCTTCATTTTTCAAATATAAATAAAATTTCTTTAAATATATACTCTCTAGGAAATGGATATTGTCTAATTAACAGTTCCACAACTGAAAACAAAAATAAGCAAACTGATAAGAAATCTCATGCTTATTTTGGTTTTCCTTACATGTAAATATATTCAGTTTATCATAATTTAAATTATGCATTTGGCATCACAGTTATAATACCTAATCATGTATAATTATTTATCAATATCTATACTCTAAAAATATTAGTTTAAATATTAGCCGTAAATTTATACAGCTAGGAAATTATGCATTAGAAGAATATTTTCCAGCACTCATTCAACAGCAGTTATTTATCTTATCCTAAAATATTTAACATATACAAAATGCTTGTTTGCATTAGCAAATTTCTGAATCCAAGAAACATGCATGGATTTGATGGCTCCATTAATATAAGCAGATTGGCTGATTTTCAGTGGAAATCTGAATGAGTTAGTGTAATCCTGAGGAAATAAAACTTTTTACTTTTCATGCATTAATGACTGACACTGCAAACTTGAAACACCAAAGTATTTTTCTTTAACATTTTAGGAAATTCTAAATCAAGTTTCAATGATTCTGATGGGGGAAAATAGTTTCTCTGACATTAAAAATTTTCATAAAAGTAGAGAAACGCATAGGTGCTATTTTTGCAAAATTTGTTCTTTTGTGTTGATCTGATTGAGGGTGCAAGGAATCAAATGATATTAGGAAGCCAGGCAAATCTTCTAAAATCAACAGTTAGTAAAATAGCATCAAAAGGTAAGGTTATTATTTTGTCTTGTTGGTATACATACGCGTTGTTTAAAATCTTGCAAAGTCATGTCAGTCAAAGCCTTGTCTTTCTGATTATATAGAAATTTTCATAGATAGTAGTATTTTCTTTAACAGATTCCACAAGTTTTCCCGACACTAGTTTTAAACATTGAACTGATGACTTACTGGAGACTGATGCTCGGCCATTAGATATAGTGACAAGAAAAGCACGCCAAGAGGTATTAATAACTTCGTTTATCGCCGAGAATTCTCTTATTTCAATGTAGCTCCCAATTTAATTGAACTCTGCAAACAGTTGAGCCGCGATCAGACGGCACTAAACTCGTTGGAAATGTCCAGGACTACTGCATGTTGTAAGATGAAATATGGGCTCGCAGAAACTATTAAGGAAAATATCATTAAAACTTTAAAGGAGACTCCATTTTCTCTAAATTTGGATGAAAGTACTAGCAATGCTCAAGAAAGTATACTGGCAATATTGGTGCAGTTTTATGACAAGAATCAAAATGAAGTTGTAGTTCATCATTTTGCATCTCTAAAGGTGGAATCTTGCAATTCAGAAGCTGTTTTGGATATTGTTCGGAGAACAGCCTTGATTGCGCCAACTTGGCTTCTTTAAGGGTATGGGCGACATTTCATCATGCCAACGGAAGTAAATATGATGTGAGGAATAGACGCTAGGGAGAAAAGGAAAATATGTGGGGAAAAGCGGGATTAAGATGTGTTTACATTTGTTTAGTATCTAATAGCCAGTTTCTTTCTGTTATGTTGCTGAATTAGCATTAAAAGTCGATTAATGTGCATTTATGAAGAAAATGCAGGGCAATTACTTTTTGATTCGATTTCATATATGTATTACTACGAGCAGAAATGTGTACATATGTATCGGAAAACTAGCTACTTTTGACACTTATTTCTGGATGTGTATTATTTTACAACTTTTTCTACAAATCCCAAGTATTGAAATATTATGTTTATGCTTGTGAAAATATTATTTCAGATATTCTCGTATAACTAACTATACTATAATCTCGTAGTATTCAGTTCTCATATAACTGCGACAGAAATATGATTCTATTATTAACTTAAAAATGCAGTATTTGATAGCCTCCACATAGTATTTCCACATAGTAGCCATTCTAGAATTAGTTCCGTAATGTTATATAATGTTCATTAAATTGTCTTATGCATTATTTTGTCTAAATATTCATTTTCATAAAGAAATATGATAATATATAATCAATGTAGAGAATGCGAGTTCAATATATTTTAAAGATAGAGATAATAAACAAAAAATAAAAGGGATACTACACATGCAACCAGATAAAAGTGACCATATTCTAAACAAAGTTAATAACCTCAAAATGAAGTGAAAGCCACAAAATTACCCATGCCATAAAATTCGCTCAAGCAATTATCATCACGTAACTCAGCTCCTTATTCGCTGAGTGGTATAGCAGAACATATATATCTGAGTGCATTTTTTATATCTGAAATAAAATTTGTTATTAGTTGCTTATGAAAAAGTAAGAAAATATTTTTTATGGATAGAAATTTATGTAGCTGAGTATTGAAAGTCTGATACTTCATTGACACTGAAATAGCAATTTATATATTTTATGAAAGTAAAAAAAAGTGTTATTTTTAAAAAACTTCAGAAATCTGAATAATTTTCAGAACATATTCTTAAATTAAGAATATACTGCTTCTTAGAAGTTATTTTTTTATAATTAAATGCCTTATGTACAGATCAAGCATGGCCAAACTGAGACTCAGAATTCATAATTCACGCTGTAATGGAGTAGTTTTGCTTTTGAAACAGAATTTATGTGATAAGGTGTCTTTTTAATGATTACTAATTTAATTTTTTGAAATCACATTGTGTGTATAATAATTTTAAACTATGCCTTATTTGCTAATCTCTGATAAGTAAAAACAAAAGACAAATAGTGCCATATCTGTAACTACATGTTGATATTACTCTTGAATTGTGTAGTGATTATCAACATAGTAGAAAAGAAAAAAAAATCTGAAAGGATTCAGATTTTAGATTACGTCCAAAGGGATCTTGCTTAATAATATAATAACTTGCCGAACGGAACAAACATTAAACTAAACCCAATACGAACACAAAAACCAACCCAATATAATTCCAATAGTCAACCCAATATAATTCCATTAATCCATCCAGTACAGACCCAATAACCAACACAGTACAATTCCAAAAATTCTAATAGCCAACCCAATGCCACTTCAATTACCAACAAAGAAACATAAGCACTAAATTGATGTGATGTGATGTGATGAGTGAAATTTTTTGGCGCAAAACCAGCACTAAATTGAAAAGTGAATCAGACATTTTTGTGAAACGACGTAAAACGCCCAAACGAAAGTAATAGTCCTTCGGGACTACATCCCTTTGAACTAATAAATGTTTTGTACCCTGGTAACACCTGCATTCTTAATGTACCTCAAATCTTACTGAATGCCCTATAAATATCTGTACTGTGATTTGTGTTAGGAAAAACAAAACATACCTAGTGATCCAAATTTCCTATGAATTCGTTTTTATGTGATGCAGTAGTGAGGTTTGATTTGTATATTGGCCCCTAAATAGTGGGCTGAAGGTCCATGTAATAGAAAAAACTAATTATGCTTTTCTTTAACCCCAATTGTTTGACAGCTTACACTCTCATCCCCCCTTTTTTCCATGCTTTTTACCATTATCATGAGGAGATTGTATAGATTAAGAGCCGAGAAAAATCCATAGTTCTATATTTTCAAATTACTGCTTTATTTTTACATTACTGTAAACAGCAGTACGTCGCTTCTTTTATTTTCAGTTTACTGTTGTTAAAATCTGTTTTTAACTATGACTGAAAAAATATTGAAAAATCTGAAGGAAAAACTTTATTTATTAGCTATAAAAAGTATAGAAAAGTTTACAATTTATACATCCAAGGAATATGCTTCTTCGGATACTGAGCCAAAGCAGTAACAGTTATATTGGTACTGTTCTGTTATCAGGACTGGATTCAGAAATGTATGAACATGTATTTGTATGTATGTGTATTTGTATACACACATATATTTGTACTTATGCATACAATGAACACATACATGCATACATAAACACATACATACATTTCTGAACCTGATCCTGATAACAGAACAGTACTCCTATTTCTTTATGCTTGGAAATAAGCATTATTGTTGAAATAAGAAACCCTTGGCAATTTACTTAAAATACTTCTTTCTTATTGAAAAGTTTGGCTAATTTTGAAACATGATAAACACCTAATTGTGTTTCTTGAATATTTCTGAATTGTAACTGGTGGTTCTTACTGATATGATGCCTGATGACTTTGAAACAGAATTAGCTAATACAGGAATCTAAGCAAATATTCTTAAATCTTTGTGAAACTTGTCCAGTCTTTATGAACCAGCATGTGTAAATGACAAATACTAACAAGTGGTTTCTGGAGTTGGTTGCATAGTATGGTTTTTACTGTTTTCAACTCTTCTTAATTTTTAGTATCTACTCAACATTTTGTGAACTTCTAGGGTCTATGCAATAAAACATTTGTGAATTTATTTTTCTTCTTAGTCAAACTAAAGCTGTAACCTGGGAAATGATAATACAGTACACAGGTTTTGAGAACGTAAATGTTACAGTAGCATGACTAATCTGAGAATACAAAGGAAGTACAGTACTTTATGGACTTTTGTTTTCTTTCTCTTTCACAAAAAACACAAAAATACTTCCTACTTACACATTTTAGATGAATATTTATGATGAGGTAATGCGTTTTTGAATGAATATTTAAAGGATGTTACTTTGCTTCATCAGTTATAAAAGTATCTTAAAGGCATGGCTTAAGTTATAATAAATGCTATAACATAGATATGTTAAAAAAAGTAAAACAACCCATACCATCTCTTTCATCATTACTAGGAAATTCTCCCCCCCTTTCCAACTCTTGAAAAATGCATATACATTTATTTAGATTTAGACTATGTTTCAACTTGTTTTATAGATTAAATAACAAAAGTGTAGAAAATGTTGATAAGCACCAAAACTTGAACAAAAGTAAATTTTGATATTCATAAACTAAAACTAAATACTTAACATATAAATAAAAGGCTGACCATGTTCTTCCCCCTGAAGCTATGAAATTTCCCCTTGGTTGAAAACTGTTGTAGAAGATATATCAAGATAGGAGAAATTAAAAAAGAATAACATACTTTTCAAATGAAGTTGAATATTTACCAGACAAAAGCATTCAAAGGATGCCTGCTATGAAATAAATACATGGCTAAAGGGTTTTCTAAGGATTATTAATATGTATTTGTATTAAACATGTAGAAAGCCACAATGTACAATTTTTTCACCAGTGGGAAGTGAATTCAGATCGTAACTAGTACTTTTCAGAGGTTTTTATCAAGTGCCGTATATTTTGAAAAATATTTTAGCTAATTGAGATCAATTTCATAAAGTATTCAGAAAGTTTCAATGAGGCATTAGCAATTGTTACCTGTTACATACAGTGATGAAATAATATTACTGGATATTCATTAATGATTATTAACTTGTTTAATTATGACTACACATTCAGTGTATATGACAGCATACATACAAAGCATCACTAATAACAATCACAGTAAGACAGTGAATTTTAACTTCTCCTAAAATCAATAATCTATATTTGTAACATTTAATACATTGTAGCATTTAATGGTGTTAAAATTAACCAGTTCTATTTTCTAAGTACAATAATGTAGATGCCTTTATGAAGGACTCTATTTAAAATATTAGAGGCCATCTGGTGTTTTGAAAGTAGCAGATGTCACTCATGCATGTTAATGACATAATTGATGTGAATAATGTACAGTACATTCGCATATAAAGTATTTTGTGAAATAGCCTTATATTATGCAACATTTTTGACTTTTTGTTATTTAAAGAAAAAAGTATGTCACCTTTTTTAATGTTTTGTTTTTATGGTTTCAGTTTGTTATCTACTGTATTAAATATAAACTTACACATTTTTAACAAAAGTTTTTTTTGTACCTGAAAGAAACAGAAAATGTGAAGTACTTAAAAATACATATTGAATTTGTGCTAAACTTTTATCAAGTTACAGATATGTGACAGGTTAATGCAATTAAATTGTTTATCAATTCAATTATCAGGTCTATGAATAAAATATAAAATTAAAAAACTCATTTTTTTTTTAACTGTGAAAGAAATCATTTGTTCTGATGAATATTCCTTTAGTATTTATATCTTAAAAAGTAATTTTGAATTGTTTAAAAAATCATGTTAATTTGCTTTTCATAATTTATTATATAAAAGTTTAAATGAAGAAGATGGCTGTTCTTTTTATATTTTATATCTCTAGGATTTTAGTCATCAATTAAAATTTTAAGTAGAATATTTTATCAAAAAATGGTCAGTTGAAAAAGGGAGCTTGATACAGTTTTGATTAGTCTTTATTCAAAAATATGACTGCCCTGCAAGAGTTGGAGATAAAAATCCAAGGTCTGATTTTTTAAAAAGGCTTAAGAAGCTGAAATACAAAGTTTCACATTTCATTCTTACTTCTTGTACTTTTGCTAAGTAGCCTACAAGTGACCAAGTGAATAAGAAATCTGAATATTGGTAGTTTGACTCGTGTTCAAATCCCATTGGATGAGCATGAGTGTTTGGATGGACTTCTCCATATGAAACATAAATGAAAACCAGTTTCCTCTAGAAACTCCTCCATGAAGATATATTTCCCCTTAGACAGATAGTCTTGTGTGTTTTGCTTTAATAAATTAATCTGACCTAAAACTAATTATCAGTATATCCTATAGAGACTGAAATCTCAAGCATACCTGAATTCTTTGGATGTACCTTTCATATTACAAACAAACATCCACCAGAGGCCAAGTGACAAAATCCCTAAATATGGCTGGTTCAAATCCTTGTGAATGGGCTAGGCTGCATAAGAGTTTTTGTGGTTTTAGTCATGTGTAACATTATACAAGTCTCCTGAAGAAAGTTCTGCACAAAAGGACCCCCTTGTGCAGGTAAGTAACCCTCATGTGCTGTCCAATACAAATTCTCTAACCTAATTTAGTATGCATATTTATTAACAATTGCAGTTTTACCATGTGCTGTGACTCAAGTTTGTGGTCTTAATAAAGAATTATCACCTTTTTTTTTTTTTAGAATTAAAACTATTCTGCCTCTTTTAACTATTGATTTGTGTGTATGTATATCATACCTTCAGACATAACATTAATGTTTTGATTTTGTATCCTATCATATGCAGAACAACAAAGTTTTTCAATATTTTTAGAATACACTAAAAATCTTCTGTTATTACCAAGCTAAATTTAGTGACAGTTTGCCCACAAATTGAAAAATTTCTTTAATTACCAGGTAGATTCTTTAAACAGCCGCCCACCAGCGGCCGAGCGGTAAAGGCGCTGAACACTGGTAGTTCGGTCCGAGGTTCGAATCCCGCGAACGGGGTGGCTGCATGGGCGTTTTCGTGGTTTTCCTCATGTGTAACGTGTATACGAGCCAGTTTCCCTTAGAAAGTCCTCCACGAAGGCATCCCTCCCCTTAGGCAGATAGCCCTCGTGTGCTTTGCCGTAATTAAAATAACCCAACCCAACCCAACTTTAAACAGTCTCTGAAAACAATACAATGTCATTTGTGAAATTTGGTGTTATGTAGTTTGCTGCTCTATGAAAGGTCCCCCCCCCTGAATTTTGTGTAATCTTGGTTTATTTTCTTGTATAACAGCATTAGTGTTATATACTAAACAATTTTTATTGTGAGCATGTTGAAATTTTGCTTTCATGTTTGAAATCACACACACTGGGAAGGAATGGAACATAAGGAAAACACTAAGAAGGCATAAAATCCATAAAAGTGAGTAACAACTGTATCTGTAATATATATTGTCTACTATGGAATCTGCTGAACATTGATAGTTGGACAAACTCCAAATTCTGGCGAACAATTTCTCTGCGTGGATGTTTCCGTGGTTTTTCTCCATATACAACATGAACAGAGGTAGTTCTTCTCAGAAAGTTATCCATGAAGGCATCTTTTCTCCTTCATAGCCCAGTAGGTAAGACAGCTGAACACTGATAGTTCAAATCTCAGCTAACAGACAGGCTGCATGCACGATTTCATAGATTCCTCCCTTGCATAATATGAGTACAAGCCAGTGTCCATCAGAAAGCCCTCCATGAAAGCATCATACCGTCAGGGAATATCCACTAGTATACATAATTTAATAAATCCATGTATCAGTTCAGCAGACAGTTCATGTCTTTGCCTAAATCTGAACTATATATATTAAAATCCTTTTCCACATATATATTTAAAAAATACCTCAGAAAATAGAATATTAAATTTTTAATGTTTCTTATGTATTATTAACTGTATGTCTAAAGATAGATAGGTAGATAAGAATTATGTAAATCAAAATTCTAATTTAAATTTGTTTTGCCCTTTAACTCATCATTTTAATTTAGGTATTTTCCTTTTCTGTGCTAAAAATAGTAACTGCTTATAATAAACTTCTCTGGACTGTGTTATTTCTCTATTAATCCATGCCAAGTGACTTCTGCATAATGCTGGTGTTGTTTTGTGACCCAAAACTCAACTAACCAATAATAATTTTAGACCGCTATTTATCAATCAGCCAAATAATGCCAAAACTAATTCACTGTGAATTAAGATTTTGTCTTGACCCCAAAAAAACTATATAAATCATTTTGGATTCTTTTTTCCCCCTTACCAACAAGCTATAATTTCGCCAACATATTTGTCTTCAATTTCGACTTTTAACACAAAACATGACAAGTCCATTCATTGTACATGTTGCTGTTAACCAATTTTAGTTTTGAAAACTTTCTGCACTAACAGCATTTATAAGAATTTTCAGGAATACAGGATAGGTTGTAAATACATTTAGGTATATCTCACTATGTTTCTGTTAAAAATCATTTTTAATATTATTTGAGGACTGTTAAGTTTAAAAACACTTTAATTTTATGGAAATAAATCTTTTCACATATCCTAGCAAAGTTTCATTCATAACATCCCAACTGGAAAAGGCAGTTGTTGGTAAGCACCCGCTCATTCCCGAAAGTACATTGTGTACTGCCGGGTCTTGTTAACTAGTAAGTTGTACCCCAGCTTTTAATAGAAGCAGGGCTTAACTTCTAAAATTAGAAGAAACGGAGCCCTATGGAAGACCGTCAGCAAAGAGGAACAAAAGTAAATAAATAAATAAAATCATTAATAATTTAAAAATTAAATAGTTAATTATCATCAAAGCAATTATTAATTATTTAATCAATATTAATAATTAATATTTATCGATTATTATTTAATTAAATAAAAACTAATTAATTATTATTTATTTAAATAATTAAAGATTTAAGTAATTAAATAATTAAAATTAAATAAAATGTAAAGAGATAAACTAAAGTTTAATAAGTGATTTTTAATATAATTTTATTGCAAAAAATAAAATTTTCGAAACCAAATTTCAACCGATATTGTCGTTTAGTTACATAAAAGAAGTGCCGGAGCCTTCTTATTTAGGGCTCCGGTGCGCTCGGACTATAACTATGATTTATCCCAAAAATTAAGAAGTATTAATTAAAATTAAATAAAATGTAAAGAGATAAACTAAAGTTTAATAAGTGATTTTTAATATAATTTTATTGCAAAAAATAAAATTTTCGAAACCAAATTTCAACCGATATTGTCGTTTAGTTACATAAGAGAAGTGCCGGAGCCTTCTTATTTAGGGCTCCGGTGCGCTCGGACTATAACTATGATTTATCCCAAAAATTAAGAAGTACCGGAGCCGGGCTCCGGCGCAATTTAAGCTCTGAATAGAAGATGACCCGCGGGTGTTCCAAGAGTTTCGCAACTTTTATTCCTCTACTATAGGCTTCTCGAGAAAATTTCGGCCGTGTATTTTGAGTGTTCGCTTGCATCACGCATGAAGAAGGCATAGATGATTATAAATTTATAATAGCTTCACATTATAAGCTGACAAACATCCAGGCATGTGGTGGCTTATAATGTGAAGACATTATAAACTTACACATTTCTCCGGGATTCGAACCCAGACCCTTCACTACAGTATTCAGTGTCATTAACCATTATCCCGTCTGGGCAGCCATATACATACCAAGACCCTAGAAACACCAAATCCATACATAACCAAGTGTTTGGATTTGATTCCTTAAAATACACTATAGGTCGAACTAAGGATCTGATCGCCTTCTCGCATGCACGCACCGCGCACTTAACAGAACTAATGATAGGATAGATTCTGCTATAAAGAAAATTAGATTTTGGTAGAGATTCATAAGAAGATAACAAATACGTTGCTGACCATTAAGATTGCTACACCAGGAAGAAATGAAAATAGCAGAATTTGGTTTATTGTACATTTGCAATATGAGGAGAGGACGGTATGCTTAAATTAACAAGTGATTTGGGGTTCATTACATGCGAAATTTAGTGCACGAAGCCGACACCTCTGCCAGCAACAACGTCTATAATCCGACTGGGCATCTAATCGAACTAAGCTCGGATAACAAATATAGGTACTTCATTCCACGCAGCTTCAACTATATTTTCTGCCATCCTAGTCTCCCGGTAATCTATGACACATAATCAGCTTGACAGCTTTGTGCCTCCAGATTCGATTCACACTAATAATATTTTGGCTAACATATGCTTTCCAGCCACTGCTTACTTACTCTTATAGTTTAAAAAAATTTGAAAGGTTGCAGATTTTAAATTACGTCCAAAGGGGCCCTTTTTCTAACATTTTGTGTGTTACCTTATATTACTTCACTTAAACCATAAAATTCAGTTCAAGAACAATATCGCAAAATAATTTTAAAATGAGCATATCTTAAGAATTTGCGATGCACTCTCGCGCGCTGGAAATATTATTTTTTTTTTTACAACGTCGCCATTGTTCGCTTTGAAATCCTTGAGTTTGTTAGTCAAAAATTCCTTAAAGCTTTACAAAATATGCAATAGATAATAAAACAAATTCCAGATTTGGGCTTCCAGATGCTCATATTCGCAGGAGGATTACGTCATTAAAAACTGGATGACTCTAGATACCGTTGTTTTATCGCAATGCGAGAAACATACGTACATTTATGCAGATTCTTCATTATTTAATTTCTTTAATTATAACACAGAGTTCTAATATTTGGTGGCAACAATTTGAAAAGTGGAACAACTTTCGTAGTGAATCGACGCAAAATGCCAAAACGAAGTTAATAGTCCTTCTGGGCAAATTGCTCCTTTGGACTTTAAAAAAAAAAAGTCTATCATTATTCATGTTGCTTTATTTGCTTGTGAAGGTTATTATTATTATTATTATAAGGGCACAGCCCCGATCCTCCTAGCCGGTATAAGACGGCCGTATGATAAAAAAAAGGAACTGGCCAGAAAAAAAAACAAATATAAGAAAAGAAAAACATATAAAGTCCAAATTCTCAGCGCAGAATTCCAAACTCTATCTTTGTTTGTACTTATAATCTTCATTACTGTCTCTGCAAAATCTTTCAAATTTGAATGTTTCCTTTTAAAATCTTCCTTAAAATTCTTTCTGTATTTCTCTCTCTCATTCCGGGTATATTCATCGACGAAATGCCTGGCGTCCCCAAACTTATCACAAATTAAGCATTTATCATTATTCTGTAGATGAAACCGATTAAAATAAGCCGGGAAACGTCCATGATTAGTCAGTACCTGATTTATATCAACATTATTTAAAACGTTCATCTTCCTGTTTAATTTTATAGTTTTCATTAGCTCTTTTTTCTTATTAGACGACTCCCAGCAAAATTTCCATTCTATATGAATGCAGTTTTCCATTTCAGCAGTGGTCTTTTTTCTTGAATCTTTGATATCAAAATTATCGGTCTCATCCCCAAGTGTCGCTTTTCATTTCCGACAAGTAATTTAAAAATATCTTTTATTTCATTAATTAGTCGATTTTATGATCTGGTTGGGCGAGTGCTTGATGCGCAGATA
>KK121353.1:24793-46511 GCA_000611955.2 Stegodyphus mimosarum | reverse complement strand
TTCTTCCTTACATATCTTCTTCGTCGTTATATATTTCGTCGTTACATATGAGTTTGTTGCATAATTTCTGCAATTATGAAATATTAATATTTTAAAGAAAATGACTTTGAATAACAGTTCAAATTATTTACATTTTTTTTGGAGAACCGTTTTAAATCAAACAAAGTGTAGAGGAGAGAGCATAATTTTAACAATACGCAACATATAAAGAATGAATTCTTTCCAGAAAATTAAAATTATACTACTCAGGACCACTACGAGACTGATATTGGTAATTCAAGCCTAGCGATATTGCAATTTACCAAGCCAAATTACATCAGTTACTAAAGCATCTCTTTCTTTAAGCAGTTAGCCCTCGAGTGCTATTTCGTAATTGATCAACTAAACGAAATCTTTCAAATAGAATCTTTGATTTCCACATGAGAATAGTATCTACGTATCGCATCGCATATAAAACGAATAGTCGTTACAGAATTTCGACTAAATGATCTGACTGTGACAAAGCAGATTATGAAAGGTGAGGCACTCATTCGTGAAAAATTTCTGAAACTAGTTGGTTTTCACATTATTAATAGAAATAACTCTCAAAATGCCCATGGAGTCAGTCCATTTGCCAGGATATGGACCTGGGTGGAACTGCCAATGTTTAGCAGTCTTACTCAGCTAGTGGTGGACTATTGTTACTTATGCAGACTACATCCCATAGCAAACTAAACTCGAAGTTAATGTCTATTATTTGATTATATGAAGGGCATTATTATTCATTCTATGGGCTCCAGAATTTCCATTTTCAAAATGCCAAGCTTTCTTCAGCTCAATCTTGTGCAACTACGGTTGGTTCATCAGATTCATTTTTCAAATATCCTGATCAGGCAACACGAACTCATTCACACCATTCGAACGCGTGCACAAAAAGTGTGTAGAGTGTGCATTTTTTAAAAAATATCTTTTTGATAAAGAATTAAAAAAAAAGATTTTCATAAAAATCAAAAATCTGAAAGCTTTCAGATTTAACATTACTCCCAAAAGGGCGTTTTATCTTTTACCTTTATTTATTAAATATCATGTTCTTCGCACTTAAACCATAAAATTCAATTCAACAGCAGTATCGCAAAATAATTTTAAAATGAGCATATCTTTAGAATTTCCGATGCACAGTCACGCGCGCTGGAGATAATTTTTTTTTCTTCGTACAGTGTTGCCATTGCTCGCTTTTAAATCATTGAGTTTGTTCATCAAAAATTCGATAAAGTGTTACAAAATATGAAATCAATAATAAAACAAATTCCAAATTTGGGCTTCCAGATGCCCATATTCGGAGGAGGATTACGTTATTCAAAATTTGATGGCTCTAGGTACCGTTGTTTTATCACTGTGCGAGAAGCAACTATACATTTATGCAGATTCTTCATTATTTTATTTCTTTAAATATAACACAGGACGATAATATTTGGTGGCAACAGTTTGAAAAGTGATACAGATATATACATTGAATCTACGCAAAATCCCAAAACGAAATTAATAGCCCTTCTGAGCTAACGCTGCTTTGGGCTAATAAAAAATAAAATAAAAACTTTCTCCTTACAGTATTAATTTTCTACTTTCAAGCAAATCTTTGCAAATTTTCAGCGACCTTCATATGGAAAATATTAGTAATTTGTTTTCTGAGTGTGCCAAACCGGAATGCGAATCATATTGTTAAATGACCTTGCACCTATTCAAGACGATAAAGTAACTTTTACAGTATCCATCTGTTTCCCCTCATGCGCCTTGAGAGTTAATTAGCTACCGTGAGATTGTACCCGGAGTCCTTGCCCTTTTTCAACTCGTTATACGAACTTGTCTCCGTACGCCCGTATCTTAATTGGAAGACCTAAGGTTCAGGTCAGATCTATACACAAGACCGTTCTGTAATTTCTGAATGAAAACTGTCCTAGTTGTAAACACAAGAAATCATAAACAATAAAGGAGGGTGGAAGCGTTGGACTTTCCTTAAACGGTTCTCAGTACAAGCAGTAAATAGTGTAATGAACTGGTAATTGAAAAGATTCTTCGTATTTTATCTCGAAAGATAGTAGTGAGGAAAAAAATACGATAAAAACTGCGTAATGTAAGAAATGGAAAGATTTATGTTTCTCCTTTATTAAAATAAATACTTTTAGTGGTATTTTTTCTAATCAATTTTTTTAAACTCCGAAACATTTTGGCATTTGTTTCGCTTTATTAGCCCAAATGGGCGTTAGCCGAGAAAGACTATTAGTTTCGAAACGGCATTTTGCGTCGAATCACTTTAAATGTCCGTTTCACTTTTCAAGTTGATACCACCAAAATTATATTTAAAGAAATTAAATAACAATAATCTGCATGATGGTATGTATGTTTCTCGCATTGTGAGAAAGCGACTGTACCTAGAGATATGCAATTCTGAATAACGTAGTCCTCCACTCGAACTTAAGCATTTGGAACCCCGAATTTATTTGGAATTTGTTTTATTATCTATATCATATTTTGTAAAACTTTAACGAATTTTTGATTAACAAACTCAAAAATATCAAAGCGAGCTACAGCGCGCGAGAAGGAATTGGAAATTTTAAAGATATGCTGTTTTTAAATATTTTTTGCTATTGCTGTTGAATTGAATTTTATGGTTTAAGTGCGAAGAACGTGATATCTAATAAATAAAGGTAACGCACAAAACGTATGTATATGTTTCTCGCATTATGAAAAAACAACGGTACCTAGAGTCATCAAATTTTGAATAACATAGTCCACCACCGGAGCATGAGCACCTGGAAGCCTAATTTAGAAGTTGTTTTAATGTTTATTTCATATTTTGTAAAACGTTAACGAATGTTTGATTAAAAATCTCAACAATTTCAAAGATAGCAGTGGTAACACTGCAGGGAATAAAAACATTTTTATATCCAGCGCGCGAGACTCTCTTTCGGAAATTCTAAAGATACGCTGTTTCTAAGTATTTTTAACTCAAAGGGAGATTAGTCCAAGTTCTCTCGAAGCGTAATAGTATATGCGTGTAAATGGGGAGGAAAAAAACTCTTTTGGTCATAATATAAAATCTGAAAGCTTTCAGTTTATTTTTTTTTTTGTCACGCAAGGTGTACGTTACGGTCACATAAAGTGCGCCACTGTTTGAATTAACTCGAAGTGTGCAGATCTGCCTGATTCTCGGTTCGAGTCAATTCAAATGTAGTTAAAAGATTCAATCATTTCGAAAATACAATTGAAGATCCTTTCGAAAGAAGGAATTATCTTTCAGTAGTACGTTCTACAAATATTTTAAATAATAAATTAACCAGCATTTAATGTTCATATTTTGTGGTTGATGATATACAATTTTGATGAAATAAATTCGACATTTTTGGAAATTTGCAGCAGCACGGTTGACGCTTCAACAGATATTTCGATGTTACCTAGGCTTAAAGCTGTAACTCAGAGACCAGCCATATAATGTGCTTCATATATGCAATTTGTTGCAATCTAAAACTCTTGCTGTATTTCTTTATATCAAACCATCAAAAATATTTAGATTTTTTGAATTAGTATTACACCTTTATAGGATAACAACCATACAGTAATGTCTCAAATTATGAAATTATATTTTATCCCTCTCTATAATTCCTTTTCGTTTATTTTACTGATATTTCTGCATGTATTTCATTGCAGGCCATGACTGCTTATTTGGAAAAGCTTGTGATCATAAGAAATCGATAACTCTAAGTACTAGATTTCTTGTATGCGTCTTTAATTGGACGCTTAGTTATTAGAATCTTTACCTGATTGGATTAGGTTAGAATGTTATGCAAAACACTACGACTAGATGACTACATAGGTGAATCATTCTAATTAGGGCTACTATGCTTTAAGAAAAAAAATCCGATGTGTACACAACATAACTTCGTTGTACGGAATCTTAAATTGTACGCATTTTTGGCTACATTTCATTTAAACGTATTTCCTCAAATTTCATTAGAGATATATTTCTTATTCAATTATGAGTTCTCACTTCGCGACAAGGCAAAAATACATAAAACCTCAAAATATATTTGTAAAAATTGAAAAATTTAGAAAAATATAAAATATAAATGCAGTTAAAACAATTTAAAGAACAATTTTTACAACTAAAATTAGAGTTTCTAGGCAAAAACAAGCAATTCGGCCAGCGGTCAAGAAGACAGATTTTTCGGTGCACAAAACTGAAAGTTTACGTTTTGTCTCCTGCGGCAAAAAGGTATTGAAGGGGTAGAAACTGACTTAATTTGTTGTGGACGCTATGCTAAGTCAATATATGGGATAATTTAATAACTTAATGATAATTCCAGAACGGATTAGGTATGATTTAATTCGCAATAATAAAAGAAGATGTTACTTTGTTGTTGGCGAAACTTAGTTTCTTTAGATTGGCAACAAATCCACGATTTTGCTATGTTTAAGCTGTACACAAATATGGCTGCTATAGTAAAAAATTACGTTCAGCCGCAATGAAAACAACTTTTAAATTATTGATAATTGTACAATAATTGCATTCTGGTTAACTAAAGGCATAAAAACCTTAACTGAAAGATACGAACAACATAATTCAATAATTTTTTAAAGTGAAAAGTGTACAATTTACCAGCATATAAGAATATAAAAAGTGAACTCACGGAGCCGAGTAACAGAGTAGGTATATATGTATATATACCCACTCTCTACCTACCTTATATACTATTAGTGTGACCGATTGCCACCACACAGGGAGTTGCACAACTACATGCTATAGCAGTCCTATATACAAAATTTCAATTATTTTTATACACGTTTTTGAGTTATACGAGATACAAAAATATGTACGTACGTACAGATGCTACGAAAAAATCTCTTCTGAATCCATTTTAAATCAGTTTTATAATTCGTTTGGGAAAAAAAGAGTCTTTTATTCTGTCCTTATGTACAGATGTCGCGCAAAAACATCATTAAATTGTATTCGATGCCGGTCAAATTGGATATTTTCGTTGAAATGTAGTACCCGGAATTTTTCATGATTACAATACTTCCTTTATTTCGCACAAGGAAGTAAAAATATAAGACACTTCATTAAAAAATTAATTTAAATGTTAAAAATGTCTAAAATTCAAAATTTATAAAATTTTGCTGCCTGCAAGAGAAGCAGATGTTGGTATGAAGAAATGAAAGAATATGATAATACAAAGAGATTCACCAACAAAATGGAAAAGATCATTTGTGCGTTCTTTAAAGGAAATCTTTTATGAAGACGTAGTTGATACGAAGGTGTGCTTTTGAAATTATTCGCCACGATCTCGAAAATTATCTGATTTTATCTGAAAGTATCTAAACTCCATTGGAACTATTACCAAGTTTTAAGGAATTTCTCTCCTCTTCTATAACTAAATTTACAGATTATCAATGTATAATTTCTTCAACTTCTACAACCCATCTTATAAAAATCCATTTTACAATCTAAGATATAGCTTCAGACGTAATTACGAATCCAGACCTCTCCGAGTCAATCTCGGATGTCGGGTGTTCTCATTTCTAATGAAGTTATTCTATCACACATTTAAAAGTACTTGCACATTAAATCTTTTCAGCTTCATTTTCTTTTAGTAGAAAGCTGCGTAAATTTTCAAAAATTTATCGCTTGCTGAAGAGAGACGACAGCAAATAGGAAAAAATATATATAAAGAATGGTTCTTTGAAGTATTTTGAATTTAAGTAAGAATTTTGGAATTTCACATCCTTAAAGAAAGAAAGGCTGCCTACCAGTGATGTGTTAACGTATGGCCATTGCCCGGGCGAGTCTAGCGAAAGCATATATGTCGGAAAGTTTATTGTTATTATTTAGCAAGCTGGTGTATTCTCGGTCCCGTACACTACAAAGCCTAAAGGCCTATGATACTGCTGCTACTTTCCCTAAAGTCATTTTGTGATGCTTCGAAAGCTGTACTTTTCAAACAGAAAGAAAGATGATATGAAATGCTGTAAGCTAGCCTCTAAACATTCATATTTACGTACAATGTTTCCTCCTGAAAACCAACTGTAAAAATTATTTAATTTTTTATAGATTTTCAGTAACACATAATTTATTTTATTCAGTACTTATGCGAAGCACATTTTTAAATTAGTTTCTTTAGCTAGTAAAATGTTATTTAGTTTTATTATAAATACATAGTTTGGGGCATTGCTGAATTTTTTTTTCCTTGTCAAAACTACAGAAGAAAGCTTTTAGATTTTATATTACGCCCAAAGGAGCGTATTTTTCATTTACACAATCATACATATTTTGAAAGCCGTTTCTAGAGCATTTGGGGCTAACGTCCCTTAAAATATTTAAAAACAGCACATCTTTAGAATTTCCAATAAACAGATTCGCGCGCTGGAGATATAATTATTTTATTCCGTACAGTGTTGCCACGACTCGCTTTAAAATCGTTGAGGTTTTTAATCAAAAATTCTTTAAAATTTTACAAAACAGGAAATAGGTAATAAAACCGATTCCAAATTCCATATTCTGGTTTCCAGATGCCCATATTCGGTGCAGAACTACGTTTTTCAAAATTGGATGGCTCTAGATACCGTTGATTCTTCACAATGCGAGAAACATATATTCATGCAGACTTTTCATTATTTAATTTCTTTAAATATTATACAGGGCCGTAATATTTAGTGGCAGCAATTTGAAATGGACATTTATAGTGAACCGATGCAAAATGCCGTTTCGAGACTAATACTTGGACTAATACTACTCTCTTGGATTTACGCCTCGTTTGGTCTAATAAAAAAAAGTCATCAAAATAATATCTTTGCACTTCGTTATTAGTTAAATTCTATGGAGATTGTATTAAGTTTACTGGTAAAAGAATAGATCTAGGCTAGATATTGGGAAGAATGTCAAAAATCTGTGAAGAATTTTTTTCTCTTAGGATAACAGGATAGTAACTGTGTAACGTTCAACTTTCCTTCTGTTGTGTAGAACCTTGAGAGATAGTGATTGCACTGAGGAAGGGTTAAAACAGCCCTTTATTAAACTCTAACTTATTTACAATGCGTCAACTTGACGTTAACATACTACGCCTCAACTTGGGCGGTAACTGAAACAGTATAATAAAACTTAAAACAAGAGGTATCCACAAATAGTAGAATTACACTACAAGGCTCATATAATCCTGTAGCCTACAGCGCGCAAATGAGGAGTCTAGTGGCAGCAAGATAATAGCGCTTAAGCCACGTCAAAAACAGCAGTACTGCTGAACAGAATTTGCGTATAAGCACGCACGACAATTTTCCAGACTGTCTCTTTATATACTGGAACGTTGATATTTAACTTATTCTTCCACTAGTAGAATTTGCATTTCTTGCGCGCCCTACTAAATTTAAATATTCTGGCACTAACAATTAGGGGAATGAAGGCTTATAGGAAAGTAACTTAAAATTAAAATTAGCTGATTATTTAAAATAAATATAAATTCCTACAACTGTATTAACTCTAGGGCAGTGGTAAGATCTTTGAATACTGTTAATTCAACCCAGGCTCAAATCATAGGGAACTGGTTGGCGTTTAGAATGATTTCTTCATGTGTAACATGAATTTTAACCTATTTCCTTCAGAAAGTCCTCCATGAAAGCATTTTTTACCTTATGCCGATAATGCTAGTGTGCTTTGTCATAACCAGAATAGTTTTATCCAGTCCATGTTAGTTCAGTATAAGAGTACCCTTAAAATAAGCCTACTAAAAAATCTATCGTAATCTTCAGTCTAACGTAAAAGCAATTATTAATGCAATAATGTAACCCACATTTCATTCCTGAACATTAAAAATATCTCTATTGTTTACCATACGTAAGATATTAAGATAATTAAATTATTTTTAATGCAGACATTTCGGTTTATGAAGCTGGAATAACTATGTACTATTTTATATGCAAACCCTTTCTATTCCGTTTCAAAACTCACACGGAGTCATATTAGGTGTGAAAAATGTCTTATTTTAAGACCAGTATCGTAGGTATAGTTTCTCTGACTACATAATAATTGCTTGATGGAATGGAATACACACTGAAAAAAGAAAATGGTGAAATTCTAATTATAACTTAATTCAGCGTTTAACATTTTAAGCAGCAATTACTCGACAGTTTTATGTGACAAAGAAACACTATGAAATGAATTAGAGGAAAATTATTCAAATTTCTGTTGGACATTCCTGAGCTGACTCATTTTCTTATAAAACGAGCACATTCTGCGCTCACGAACATGTAAATCGCGCTGCGCAGAAAGCAAATCGGAAGCGATCCAAGAGCGAACTTGTTGATTTCCCGCATTCCACATGCCGTTGCCAGGTTTCGAAAGACTCCTTTTTTCCCTGCGTATCCATCAGTTATCCAACTCGCAGACGAAACAGGGACAAGGTGAACAACAATAAATGCAGAGCCAGAGTCTCTAGAGGTTCATCTATAATTAACCTCGGTCGGCCGCATATCTCCCGCTTGGACTGGCCGGAGAGATCCCCAAAATGATGCACATTAAAGTCACCATTATTGGACGGGAATCTGATGGGTAAGTCTGAGAAGAGATTTGACTTTTCATTAAGATGCGTCTGTCATTTAAGTCTGCTGTCGTACCGTGCTGTCAAAGTTGGCGATTATTTAATCTTTATCCTCTTTTCAAAGGATCTTCTCTTACACGATTAGGTGTTATAACGTTATCTCTTTAAAACCAGTACTCACGATTCCAAATGATTTTAATCTGTCAAACGGCCCTTTTGGATAACATGATTATCGGGAAAGTTCAATACCATTAATTATGTTCTCAGAGATACTGGTGCTCTCAGAAGTAATGGTCCGAGTAATACAATTGCCTGGAGCGAATTCAGTGTATTTAAATGGCAAGGCATCATACAAACACATTTGTTAATAATTTTCGTAATAAAATTTCTTATTATATATATCCAGTATAATTACGTGAAATGAAAGAATGAGTAGTGGAGAGAAAAATATTTTTTTTGTTTTTATGAATTCAAATAGTTGCACTGATAAGAAAGATTTAAAAAATTTTTCATTGTTACATGTTCTTAAGTCAGCTTATTAAGAAATTATAATGGAAAACGTAAGTGTCTATTTGTTCTTACTATTAATTGTAATTTAAAAAAATTCTGAAAGCTTTCAGATTTTATATTACGTCCAAAGGGGCGTTTTTTTAACGTTTTGTGTGTTACCTTTATTTATTAAATATCACGTTCTTCGCACTTAAATCATAAAATTCAGCTCAACAGCAGTATCACAAAATAATTTAGAAAGAGCATATCTTTAGAATTTCCGATACACAGTTTGGCGCGCTGGACATAAAAATGTTTTCTTTTTTTTTCCGTACAGTGTTGCCATTTCTGGTACAGTGTTGCCATATCGTTGAGTTTGTTAATCGTAAATTCGTTAAAGTTTTACAAAACATAAAATACACAGTAAAACAAATTCCAAGTTCCAAATTTGGGTTTCTAGATGCCCATATTCAGTGGAAGATTATGTTATTCAAAATTCGATGGCTTTAGGTACCGTTGTTTTACCACAATGCGGAAACATACATACATTTATGCAAATTGTTCATTATTTAATTTCTTTAAATATAATGCAAGGCGCTAACATTTGGGGGCAAGAATTTGAAAAGTAAAATGCCGTTTATAGTGAACCAACGCAAAATGTCAAAACGAAATTAATAGCCCTTCTGAGAAAATTGCCCCTTTGGGTGAATGAAAATGCGTTAGAACTGATGCAGCTTACGAATTCTTGCAAAATGGATCTACTAAGTATTTTGTTTTAGAGTTAATCAATGGAATGAAAAATTTAATTTTGATTGAAATATTTTTTTGATTGAAATTTGATTGAAATTGATTTTTTTGATTGAAATTTGATTTTTTTATTGAAATTTGAATTTTTTTGATTGATTTGAAATATTTTGATTGAAATTTGATTTTTTTGATTGAAATTTGAATTTTTTTGATTGATTTGAAATATTTTGATTGAAATATAATTTAATTTTGATTGAAATTTGATAAATTGCTTGGCTACATTTTTTTGGCAAATACTGAGAATTATTTCTACATGTTAAAATTTTGTAAAAATATTTTCAGTTAAATAATAAAATATCTAAAATAAACATTTAAGCCTATATCATTAGCCACAAAAAGAAGAAACTGCAGAAGATTTAATGAGTAAATTTTCTAAGCTATCAGAATACAAACAGTTGAAAAATAGAAAAAACTGAAGTTTTTAATTCAAGAGCCTTATAAATGCAGATAGATATATAAATATTTGTAATGTGTCTTTTTAATTGCAATACTGATGCGAAATTTGCAGGCTAAATTTATTAATATATATTTAAGACTTTGCTAAAAATTCGTTAATTAACTTTTAAGAATTTTCTCTGTAACTTATAGCATGTCCCAATTAAATTCAGAATCATTTCAATTTTTTCTGCTTCATTTCACCTTTCTAATGCATGTATTATTCTAATTGTTAAACAGATCTGTTTTGTTAGCAACACTTTTGTATAAATTTTCTGAATCCAGAAACATTTTCTCCGCCAGTGCATGTTTGTCTCAAACTAGTCAAATCTCAGTTGCCGAGGAGCGGATAAACTGAGATTTGGATTAACCGGACGTTGTTTAAAAGAAGGTTGAGTTCATTTATTCCTGCACAATGGGAAAATTATTATCCCAAGCCATCAGAGTAAAGCCAAGTTTCTACAGGAAAAGCAAACAAGAGAAAAAAATTGTGAGATAACAGAACATCAGTGATATCGGATGATGTCACAGTATTTAGCAATTAAAAAATGCCCACAGTCGAGGACAGAAAGTTGGTATTGTTTTTTAAAGCCGAAACTGTTTGTACACTGCAAGTTCTTCTTTTAAATTTGATGATTCTGCTATATCTGCATTTGAGAAAGGTTCTAAAAGACAACTCGGTGTATTCAGTTTTAAAATATGGTGGAATCGCTCCGTAAAACAAGTATGAAGAATATCCAAGTGTTGGCAGTAAGAAAGTAAGTCTTTGTTTTGCTGAGACTGCTGATAATGTGAGAAAGCGGCTATATTCACCTGTAGCTGGATTTCTTTGTAACAGCAGTTTTCTCACAAAGGCAGCTATAGTGTTTTTTTGTGTTAATTAAATTCACATTGTGACTGTAAATTGACTTCATTAAATATTTTAAATGGATCTGTCTAATAAGTGATGTTGTTTTTGCATTTAACCAGCTTTTCGAGCCTGTTTTCTAAAAGGAACAGTATCAAGTAAACCTTAAAAATGATGCAAACAAGTACCATTTGGGAGCCAACGAATTTGCGTGTGCAGCAGCAAGCCATTGTCATCTTCATCATTTTCACTGTAAATTTGGTCAAATAATCTGTCATATAATGAATAGCTTCTTATCTTATTGACTTCTCTAATAACATATGCAGACGTTCATTCAGGGTTTGGAGCCCACCTGCGGCAGAGCGTATTTAAGTCGCTTAATACTGGTAGTTCGGTTCGAGGTTCGAATTCTGCGAAAGGGGTGGCTGCACAGGCGTTTTTGTGTTTTCCTCATGTGTAACGTGTATAGGAGCTAGTTTTCCTTAGAAAGTTCTCCACGAAGGCATCCTTCCCCTTATGCAGATAGCCCTCGATGCTTTGCCGTAATCACAAATAAACAAACAAAGAAATCATTCGGTGTTTCTGCAACCAAATGCTGAGGATAAACAACACAGTATACAGCGAGCATTCCTGGTACTGCTTGTTTCAAATATGCTTTGAAACACCACTGACACTCCGTCACTGCTGGGGCATTGTCGGTAGGAGACGACCCTTTGTATTGATCTCCAAATTTTAGCAAATAATAACTCTTGAGAATTTGTTTCTGCTTTTGGTGAATCGAATGTACGACAAGAATAGCTCTTCGTTATTTTGTACGGTTCATTCATTCGAGTTGATCGGAAAATTTGCGGGATCTAAAGTAATCGCATAATGATATTTCAACGTCTTTCATCTATTTTTCTTTGTACCGAATTATTACTCAGAGGAATTTTTTGATGATATTCCACGATACCTTATGATGAAGAATTGTTTTTATTTTCTTTTTGGACTGCCGAAAAGATTAATTGCTTGACAACTGCATGTGACTTTCCCGCTTTTGCGATCGACAATGAAATAATATTTGAGGCTCGTAATTTATCGTCATCTTCTTTTAGAAGACGACGCAAAAAGGGTTGATATAGTTGGATGTTTTTAATATTTATTTTCCAGCCCTTAAAAATAGGGCAAATCGAAAAAGGGTTTTATTCAAATGCTCTTGTAGCTTAGAAGATTTCATGTTGTCATTTGAAAAACCTTTTTGGGAAATCAACCTCTTATATGATGACTGGTTTGAAGAAGAGTGCGTAAATCCATATTTCAAACGTTTAATCTGTACTGCAGGCAGTTTTTCATAGATTCAGACGTTTTGAAATACAAAATTTGCCACTGTGTACATAAATTAACTTTTCAACAGATTTATAGATAGTTATAAAAATAATGGCTATAATAACGTCTATGACTTTCACTAAGGAATATGGATTATTGGTGAAACGAGCAAAATTATTAAGACATGCCTAGAGTTTTTCCCGTTTTTTATAGATATAATTTCGTCCACGCATCAACTCGTATGCCTTTGCTTATTTGCGATGCCAGAGAACTTGCTGTGTGAACAAGTTATTAGAAGCTCCCATATTTTTGTCGGAACAGGCTTATCTGCTTGAATTGCCTACTAACTTGCAGACTTGTTACTGAGAATGCTAAACCGAATTAGGCACATACCTAATGTTAATATCAATATTTTAATGCTTATTTACGTAATGAAAATAAGATAAAAATTTCAGATAGCTAGATATATATATATATAAAATTTTTAATCCCACACATACTAGTTTTTTAAGAATATTTTTAAGAATTTCTGTATATATGTATACTTCTGTATACATATATACAGAAAGAGAAAGCTTTTAACTCTCTCTCCCCATTTTAATTGGGATTTACCCTCTCTGTCTTAAAAATAGTAACTGCTTATAATAAATCTCTCTGAACTGCTTTACTGCCAAATTAATCCATGTTGCTGCTGATGTAGATATTTACATAAACACTTTAGCCAATCATGAAAAAGCAAACAGAGACCATTTTGAGAATCGTAACCTACTTGCACCTCTGTCTATTGTTTTGAATGCGTCACTCATTCCAGGTTTTGCTCGTTTCCTGTTAAGATGTCGCCGGTTACCCCTCTCTTTCGTCCATCGTATTTGTTGTAAGATGTAGAAAAATTACAAAGTTAATGAAGAATGAATGTAGATCGCTCCTATTATAATGCGTGATTGTATAAGAAAGCTCACCAGGGCCGAGCGGTAAAATTGCTGAACATTGGTAGCTTGGTTCAGAGTTCGAATCCCGGCGAAAGGGCTGACTGTATGGCCGTTTTTGTTGTTTTCCCCACGTGTAAAGTGTATACGAGCTAGTTTTCTTTAGTAAATTTTCCACGAAGACATCCATCCCCTTAAATAAATAACCCTAGAGTGCCTTGTGGTAGTCAAATAAGCCATAATAAGATGTGTTTCTCAAGAATTGTTTCGCTCAGAAATAAATTATGTTAAATTGTCAGGACGGCTACATTCGACTGAAACAATGTAGTTATTCTGTGGGCCATCACCATCTACAGCATCGGCCATGACAAATTATCTGTCTTGTCCACCTAAATCATTATGCTGTCAGGAGCGAGCACATGCATACTCACACATGTATGTATTTCAATATTTTTATTACATACATATAATAACACATATTTAAGTTTCTTACAAAGTTACATTTGAACAAATTTAATATTCGACTTCCTTAACATTCAGACTAAAAGTTTACGAAACGCACTATTGTAACTGTTGTACGAAAATGTTATTCATTCAATGAAAATCATATTTCAAATTTTTCATTGTAACTATGTTACTGGTATCAGCATATTTAGAATGAGCAAAGACATACAGGAGATACAGATGCTTCCGCAGATTATAGAAAAATACATGCATAACGAAAAGAAAAATAATTGTAGAATCAAAAATCTAAAATCTTCCTAAATCTTTCACTATATCTGTTAAACCTTCAACGAATATCAGGTGCCCCCAAACTTCTATCAGTTATGTCGACGCCTCATCATAATACCAAGAAAATCTTATCTCTCCACAAAGTTCATTGTTTCAGGTATTCTTTAACCTCTTATGCTTCCAAATGTGCATAAGGTTACTTTACTTTATCAAGACTTGCTTTCTTCTTGTTGATTTCGCAAACATAACTGAAGTCCTGAGTAGGAACAGGGAACTTACTAAAAGCTTTGTTCGTGCGTGTGTAGAAGACACAAACAAAGATAAGAAGGGTTCAAATTACCCTTTATTTGCTTATCGATTTTACAAACATTCCCGAACTTCAAGATACAAAGACTTGGTCTGAACTTGTAGTCTGAACGTAAAAGAATATAAGACTATTAACTAACTTTAATTTAAATAAGAACTAACTTTTAATATTTTACACAGATGACTAGCACCAAGACTGGCCTTTTAAATTACTACGTTTGTAGTACGCAAACTGTGGAAAACTACAATACGTCTTTAACTTTCAAGAGGGTTAAACTTCTGTCCTTAAAGGCGGACGGTAACTGATGGCAAGCTCGCGTGAAGACTCGTAGCAAGAGGGCTCTCTCTCCTTCCTTCTATTCTTGGGAAAAAGCCACAGCTTAAATACTTAATCGTTAGCAAGTACAATTCGCATAAACATATTCACGCGTTAATTCTGGCCGGAAGTGGAAAATAAGAGAAGATAGTAAAGTTTTAAAATAAAATAAACGTTAGTCAAACTTAAGATCCTTACAACATGAATACGAATAAGTTTCTCTACAAAGTATTCGACGAAGGCATACCACCCTTATCCATCGAGTGCTTTGTACTGTACTCCAAATAATGCAATCTAATCTCAAGATCTTACTGCAAAATCCCGTAAAGGGCTCGTAGCAATGTACTGCGTATTAAACTTAAAATTTTTACAACTTCTCTTCTCGTATTTAATGAATTTCACAAAATATTTAAAACTGCAATAAAGAAGGCTTTGTGTGAAATCATTTTGATATACTTAAGATCGATGATGTCACTGCGCACGTTTAAGGTGTGCCAGGATAAAAAATGATGATGAAGAAGTCAAATGTATAAGACTGTTTTTAATTTACGATGTTTTCGACTTAAAAATCAGGATGTAAACATTTCGTAAGTCGAGAAACATTTGCGTAAATATACTGTTAAGTAACGTAGACGTAAAGTATGCCACAACATTTCTAGATTTTCAAAATAATAAACAAAAAACCCTTTTCTATTTCTGAGAAGAAGAGTCTTGCATTTAAAGTAAACTTCCAAACACTCTTGATTGTCATCTGAACGGGATTATTTGATCTCCCAAAACACTTCTGAAGATCGACTAAAAAATGGAAAAATATTTGAATACATATGAGGATATTCACAAATACCAAGCAAACTGCGTTGAATAATAAATTTTACAACTATCATTTCTGCATCCCAAGACTTTCAAAAGCTAAACTTCATTTTGGCTCAAAACAAACTACTGTGAATAAATGTTTTCATATTAGAAGCAAACTCAGCGGCTGAAGTTTTTAATTATTAAAGAAATATCGCTTTTAAGTAGAATTTACTGCCTTGTTTGGTAAAATATTTTGTTTTACATAAAATGTTTTATTTCAATGAACGCAGTTATCTTATTATTTGGCTTTTCCGTAACTTCTATTTTCGCCAGCCTCCACCGGAATACAAATTAGTCTAAAGTATAAATCAGCTTCTAGTTGCTTAGCTTTTCAGAGAGCGTCTCTTAGCGTAGATTGAAAAGCACTGTACTTTAGGTTTTTTGCTTTCCCAAGTCAACTTGCCGGCAAAAGTTTTCTGCTAGCAACGATTTCTTCGAGAGCACCAGTGGAGGTGAGCCAAGGTTTAGGCTAGATGTATTAACTCTCTGAACGCAGGTACAAAAATTCGTAAAAACGTTACAAAAAATTTAAATAAAAAAAACTGAAAGCTTTTCAGATTTTATATTTATGCCCAAAAAGGCGTGTTTTTCATTTACATACATATACATTCGAGAACATTTGGGCTAACGCCCCTTTGGGCTAAAAATATTTAAAAACAGCATACCTTTAGAATTTACGATAGAGAGTCTCGCGCGCCGGATATAAAAGTATTTTATTCCGTACAGTGTGTTGCCATCGCTAGCTTTGAAATCGTTCAGTTTCTTAATCAAAAATGCGTTAAAGTTTAAAAATATGAAATAGACAATAAATCAAATTCGAAATTCAGGACCCGAGCTTCCAGGTGCCCATGTTCGGGTGGAGGACTACATTATTCAAAATTTGATGGCTCTGGGTACCGTTATTTTTCCCTAGTGTGAGAAATATACATACATACATTCATGCAGATTCTTCATTATGTAATTTCTTTAAATATAATGCAGGGCGATAATATTTGGTGGCAGCAATTTGAAAAGTGCTACAGCAGTTTATACTGATTCGACGCAAAATGCCTTTCAAGACTAATAGCCCATCTGGGGTAACGCCGCTTTGGGCTTGAAAGAAAAGCCAGGCAAATCGCAGGTGCAATCCCAGCTTTGCTGACGAGGTAGCAACTTTCTCCTCATATTAAGGATAAAAGATAAACACGTTATTTACAAATCCCGCATTCAGAGTGTAAATTTTGATACTTCTCATTTGAATAATTAGCATATAGTCGAGTCGAACCTGGCAGCCTGTTACGATTACTTAATAACCTGGTATTTCAAAGTTAATAGCGTAAACATATATACTATTTAATTAAATAATCTATAGAACATAAAAATGATTTGTAAACTAAATTATTAAATTAAAAAATTTGATATTTAAACAAAAGCAGTTTTTAATGTTAAGATATTGAAGAATTTGGGTTGCTACTTTCCATCACTATATGATAACTTAGAATGAATGTCGTTCATTTCCGGTACCATTACAATGAAAAGTATTATTGCTTCATAATAATACATAAAACCTTTAATGGAGCATTTTAGGGGGCCATATAGATTGCTTAAGTGTAAAAATAAATGCTCATAAAACGTTATAAAGCATTCAGTGAAACATTTCATTATGCGCTAAAATATAAAAAGCTCTGTAAATCATCAATTATGATATCTATAATTAGAATCTCTCAATTACTGAAAAAAAATGAAAATATGGAGAATTAAGAAATGAAGCAAAAATCATTTTTAAACGAGATTACAGAACAAAAGCTTGCTAAATTATAGGCAAAAAAATCTTATTACTACATGTCGCATTTTTAGTTATTTTATTAAATAACTGGAAAAGTGTTTAAATATAATAATACTTTGGTTAATTATTAATACGGATCTATGTATGAACAAATTATTGTATTTTAAGCTCAGCAGCAGGTCGGCAAGGCCGTTTAATACAGTGGTTCAACCTCGGTTACAACTTTGGAGAACGGATTTGGATGTATGGGAGCTTTCGTAGTTTTTCCAAGTGCAGTGTGATTGCAAGCAGTTTCTCTTAAAATACCTGCCAACAGCGCATTCCTTTCCTTAGGAGGATAGCCTCAGTCTACTTTCCTATTACCCAAATACTCCTTACCAGTCCTATTTAGAGCTGAAGTGTTCATGTTTAAGAATACCAGAAGTTGTCCTAGAACAATTTCTGTTTATTTAGTCGAATATGGCAAAGCATGCCACAGCTATTTGCATAAGGAGAGCAATGCTTCAGTAGAAAATTATTTAAATGATAATGGCTCAAATCGTATTACATATCGGTAAAACATGGAACCTTTTGTGATTAGTCGTTTTAAAGTACTCAAAGTGGATTGGGACTACTAGTGTTGATTAAGGGGGGGGAACCACTCATCCAACTAATAGGTCATAGAATGATTTAATTTTATTGGGATGTTGATTAGTCTTGGAGACGAAAAGAATTTTTTGCGACCTCAACTTAAATAATACATTTACACTTAAAAGATACAGCTTTCAATTTTTATATTTTTTCAGTATGATTTTATAAATTTATTATACTCCAAAATCTTGCTAAAATTGCGGGTAATTAAATATTTACATCACAAATATAAGCTAATATCCAGCAACGCGGTATCCCAGGAATGTAATTTAACATGGATGGAGAATTTATGGAAAAAGCCATGTTTTACATCAGAAACCGCTATTGAAGTTTGGTTGAAATGGAATTTAAAGCAAGAAAAATGCTAATTGAACATAGATGTGCAAATAAATTTTCTAATGATTTCTCAAATACGCACCAAAACACGTAAGGTTAGCTGAAAGACCAAATGTCTAAATTTCCGTATACATACCTTTTCTAGTATGATTTTTTTCCTTGGGAAAATAAAACAACTTCAATAACGAAAATGCGCTTCGCAAGTGTATATATTCTGTCCATAACACAGCTGCTAAAAATGATGTTTGCCAAGTAGCTGTATTATGTTGCGGAAGAAAGGACAGAAGTATTTTGTAGAATACTTTGCAAAATACTTCAGTTTCCAAGTATCCAAGAAATCGCTTTTATTTGATTATACTTAACAGCAACGAGGAATAAAGCAATTAGAGTATATTTTTATTGTATTTTATTGAGGGTTACAGCTTTTAATAAATGTATTTCAGATATTAAGGAAGCAGTATGTCAAACTTAAAGGCGGCGAAACAAAAAGTAGGGTCCAGCTTTACTGAAGGGACAGCAAATTGTATAGTATCTCATGTTTTTCTCCTTAATGAAGACAAATGAAAAGAATACTGAAGGGTTAACATAAAATTTTTAATAATTCAAAAATACATTTTTAATTATTTAATATTAATATAAATAGTTTGTTAACTATTCATTTATAAAGAAACTTATAAATATTACATTAAATGAACACGAATTAATATTATTGAGAGTTTTGCTAATTAGAAAATAAGTAAGTTAACAAACATTCTTCATGTCCCATTTGTTGTTAAATATTAAACTGGTGCACTTGTTGAAAACATATTACTGTCAATACATTTCTTACTCAAATTTGTTATTAACCCATATCATACCAAGCATTGAAGTACTGAAAAAATGTAATATTTTTTCATAAATTCTTAAATATGTGTTTCTCTATGTCTATGTATACATATAAAATCAAAAAACTTACCAAATTTTTATTAGTTTGATCAGTACAGCCTGTTTTAAAAATAGGACAATGGTATAATCCACTGCTAATCATTCTTACGTAAGTGGAATGGGAGAAAACACCTTAAGCATAGTCCACCGTTACAATTTTTGCAGATAGTTGTTGGTTTTGATGTGCAAGTTTTTAGCTGGCATCTCCTTTGTCTATTCTAATGGTTTTTACAATAAGATGTTCATTTTAAAGCTTTAGAAAATCTTTATTAACCTGTTGAACACTCAGTTGCCCACCATCGGCCGAGCGGTAAAGACGCTGAACACTGGTAGTTCGGTCCGAGGTTCGAATCCCGCGAACGGGCTGGCTGCACGGGCGTTTTCGTGGTTTTCCCCATGTGTAACGTGTATACGAGCCAGTTTCCCTTAGAAAGTCCTCCACGAAGGCATCCCTCCCTTTAGGCAGATAGCTCTCATGTGCTTTGCCATAATTGAATAACCTAACCTGAACACTCAGTTTTCTGCAATATGGTTTTCTCGGATTAGAAAGTCCCAAATAGGCAACTGTTACGTGTCTTTGAAAATCAAGACGGCTCAGACTATCATCACAAAATAACTGATTGTGCTTCCATGAAGCAACAAGTGCTGTTTCAAACGCATTAACAAATAAAGGCCAGTACCCTTTCTTTCCTTGAATTGAAGTAACATTAGCTACTGCATGATTATCAAATAGGTTAACTCCGTTTTTATATTTATTGTAGAATGCAATGCACATTGGTATCTTTACCTGTTTTCTACCACTTTTTTTTCTTCTTTCTACGGTTGATACACTTTTTGCTTCTTTGAAATTGGACATTACTGAAATAACACAACTGTCATTCTATCGAACTGCTGCAACTTTGTTTTTTGAATCAAAACTGCTACCTGAAGAGCCGCGTTCCATTTCTGACATTGTTTTAGAGGTTATAAAGGGTCATTTATACATTTCGTGTTCTCTAACAGTACCTGTAGCGGAGAAGGTTCTATTTCCAAGAACGGATAATAATTCATGGGAAATAAAGAGATTATCTACATAAATCTTAAAATCTTATGCATCTCAGGATTTGTGATTATTGACAGCAGATTGTGGATACTTGTATTAGATAATGGCTCATTCATGAGTTTCATAGTTGGTTTCTTCTTTTGTGTCTTTGGAATTTTATTCTTCTCTAAAATTCAAGCATGCGCAAACGGGAGAAACTTAGTCTACTTCGATGAGTTTCAGAATGCAAACTGGCTTCATGAGTCAATGCTTGAAACATTTACTCAACCCCCTCCCCCACATTTCACACACCTGTCTGTTACGTGATATGCACCTGCCAGCTAGACTAAAGTGCCTGAGTTAGTTGTATAATAGCAATGTTTGGAATATAGAGACAGAACGGATATCTCCATTACAAACTGATGGCGATTTGGTAGTAGTGGATCTTACCGTCGTCCTATTTTTAGGACAGTTAAAAATGCAAGGAAAATTTATCTTTTAGGTAAAATATTTCGATAATCTTTTTTACTGGTGTAAAAGTATGGAATATCATCTCAGTAAATTTATATATATATATGTTTTTGTTAGAGCTCAAAATTTTAATAAACTTGTACGTTGACAACATAAGCAGAAAAATCTACAAAAACGCCCATTTAAAAATATTAAAAAATATCGAAATTAATTCTAACTTGCGATGAAGACAAATACATAGTTAAATGACTCTTAAATAATAAACCATCTTTAATTTAATTAAATAATTCAAAGATTTTATACAAAGACCATTTACGTGTGCTGCCCTATTTTTAGGACGATGGTGAAATATGGGTTAAGTCGATACAGATTTTTTCTTTTTAGACTTTTATATTCAATAAAAAATGAAGAAGAAAGTTTAAAAGATTATCCAGTGTTCTAGCACTGCTGCACGAAATCTGGCATAGAACAATCTTTGTACAACATTCGCAATGTACTGGCCACTTACGTGGACATTTATATTAATTAAAAAAAATAACATTTTATTGCACTATTTCTAAATTGTCTATGAGCACCTTCTTCCAAAATCGCATTTTTGAGAAACTTAACACTATTCATTCAGCCGATAAATGTTATGTGTTCTCACTAATCTCGCAGTTCTAGCATACCTACATTAAATCTGATCAATAGGCAGTAGTTATGAGTTTCATTAAAATAACTGAAAAATGCATAAGGAGACAAATATTTCTAGTAATTGCGTTTGCCAAGTTGACTGTGCTTTATCAGTTATATGGCACACAGCCATGAAACGTATTACATTTTTTAGCCCGACGTTAAGAAGACGTCTAGAATAGGGCTATATTGAAAATTATTGCTTATATTATCTACTTAATAACTCATTATAAATTTATTATGCCGCAAGTTGGAAACCAATTTAGGAGGTTTACGCACTCTCAAATTTGATTCAATTGTTGTTTTCTTCAATTGCCTCA
>KK121353.1:9964-24761 GCA_000611955.2 Stegodyphus mimosarum | reverse complement strand
GTTGTATTCTTTTCTATTAAGTGTATAACCGGGATAGGATTCAAGTATAGATAACATAGGCAGCCGCCTAGAGTGCCTACTAAGTTGTTCGCTTAAGCAACCACTAAATCAAAGTAGAATTTAGAATTAATAAAATGCGTAATTAATGCAGAGCGCCGAGTATACTGATCGCTTAAGTCACTGAAAATGCCAGAACCGTAACTGCGTATATATTTGCTCTTAATTTTGCAAGTCCGATATTTTGAAAAAAAAAAAAGGGTTTATTGCGTTGCCTACGACTAATATTTGAGAGTTTACACGAAACTTTACATTTCAACCAACAAGTAGCAGGTATTTAAATGGCTCTTAAATGGCAAATTTATCTAGTAAAATGTTATGCAATAAAGTACAGCATCTTTTTCTGCTTAATAAAATTGTTGTAGTGAAAAATTTACATTACTTGAAAGACAATATTAACTGCCTAACTAGGAATTTTTATGGTTGCAAACAGAACACAGTTTAATTTAGTCTTTGCTGCAAGTCAAAGAATGAACAATTATGTTGACTACGTGTCATAAATTATTACGGAGTTCACCAGCAAGGTATAATTCATAATGCAACACTTAAGCGACTTTTTATTTTTTAGGTTTAGTTCTAATTTATGCAGGGTTTAATAATTTACTGTAATCAATATCTAGGAGGTTTTTGTCCCAGTTAAAATAAAATAGTATCTCAATAACACGTATATTTTGATGAGCAGTAACATCTATCTAATATTAGATTAATTTAAATATAAAAACAGCAGGATTAATTTGGAGAAAAAAAGCGGCATCATTTCTTAATATTAAAAGGCATTTATTTCAGCGTTTCAAATACAGTAATTGACGCACTGCTATGTACTGAAGACGGTGGTGGATGTTATTGTTAAATTTATGTTACTGCATACTAGACTAATGCTTTCTTGCAAGGTTCATAAGGAAAACTGATTTATATTTATGCTACACATGAGAAAACCCATGAAACTCTCAGCCAACTCGTATAAGCCGAGCGAAATATCATTTTATCAACTGGGTAATTTTAACAGAAACTGGATGGAACTCAAATGGTTTCTTCAGTTCTTGCGCATATTAAATCAGCGATTCTCGGACTTTCATAAATTGCAGCCTTTGGTCAAGAGTATAAATCTAATGTATTCCTAAAATTTAAATTTTTCTTTTAAATTAAAAAAAAAATATTTCAATATTTTAAGATAGATTTTATCTGTTGTGGAAGTACATTTGTATTAGCATTTAACTTTATTAAAAATCATTCTTATAATATGTATTATATAAGTTAATGAAATAAACTGGAGATATTGGTTTTTAAATGTAAAATATCATAAAAAGCAATTATACAATATCATAAAAAGCAATTATACAATATTTTTAAATAATTATTTGGAAAATAGAGGACTGAAAATAGAGGAAATCGAATTTTGGGTCCCAGTGTAGATGTCTTGCTTTTGGATATGTAAACACGAAGAAAATTTATGCATAGCCTTAGATACAAGCAGTTTTATGCGAACATCAACCAAAAGTATTTAATAACTATATTATTTTTTCGTCAAGAATTTCACGAAATTATTTAAAATGTTTTAAATTAATTATTAAAAATTCCTAAGCAGAGAGTTTTTACGATCTTCATTAATCAGACTTATCTGTAGGCTAAGATACAGAATCTCAGAAGAATACAGAAATTTCTGAATTACTCATTTAACAATGTATTTGGGATTTTAGTATGCTGTCGGAAATTTCTAGCGATAATGTAGAAATGGATTCATATCATTTAAAGTTTGTTTTAGCTCTCAAAAGATTAAATTTCAACATATTCTGCTACATGAGTTCTTTCTATTCCGGGGTTTCTTCGAATATATTTCCTTACACGCTTTTCAAGAAAATGATGAATTATCTCGGGTATATTTTTAGCGTTTGTGGATACATTTATGGGTATGGGACTCAATAATGAAAAGTGCCTTCCGGAGGTCTGGCTTTCTGCACATTTGCACTACTGCTATTAGAATTCACGTCAAAAGGCGCTGTTTCCTTTTTCAGAAATCGGAGAGTTATTTGTCATAAGGTGTGAAATAGAAGTTACTGTTCGTAATTATCATAAGTCAAACATCCAAAAGTTTAGATTTTCTGTTCTTTGCAAAGAAATCTGTGATAGAAAACGTTATTCTTGAAGACTAGATAACATAATATTGTGTTAAAAACCCACTGTCATTCTTCAACATTTAAATTCTATCATAAGAGCATTAAAGATAATAAATAAATTTAGTGTAAGTTTAGTAAAATTAGTGAAATACCTAAATTTAGTAAGTCTAAAATTAGCAAAGTAGTTAGTAAGGCAATTAGTAAAGGCCTGTCTAAAATTAAACCACATAAAGTAATGTCATTTAAACCCTCATACTAAGATAATTGAAATGAAAGCCTTAATTGTTTATCATGAGGCACAAAAGGAAATTAAAAAATAATAATAATAAAAAACTAATACATGCAGTCTTTTTTTGACGTAATCCCCATGAAATGCAAGCCACGCGTGTAAATTCATTTTCAGCAAAGTGAAGGAGCAAGCTAAAGACAATGAACTGTGAAAAGTTATCAACTAAAATTCACTAATCTGTAACAAAATAATCAGAGGTAATCAATCACAGCCTACCATTGATGATGACACAGAACTAATGAACAAGTTAGTTAATTTAAAAAAAAAAAAAAATCGACGCACCAGAAAGGAATCATCCGATTGCTTTGAAATTTCGTATGCTTAAATGTTTTGACCAAATATGCAAATGATTAAAATTTGGTGTCCAATGAATGAATAGTGCGATCTACAGCGCATCGGAACTTTCCATCCAGCAGATGTATATAAGGAACTGTTCTTGAATACTAATGGATGAAACTGGTGGCATACCATTGATCGTCTTTACTTAACTGTTGTTAAAACCTTCTGTTGCATTGCGACTTAAGATACCTTTCAACGATTGAAAAAATGATTTGCAGGATTCGAGCTCATTACGAGCAACTGCAATGGGCTCGAATTACAGTTGAATCCACTAGTATTCGAGTTTGAAAGAGGCAGGTTGGGCAAGTCGTAGAATTGCTCGTCATATGAGTCTAAGTGATGTGGCGATTAGAAGATTCTGGCAAGAATGGGTGGGCAATGGCAGGTTCAGTGTTATTATGGTAGCGGTCGGCCTAGAACCACAACAGATCGGGAGGACAGAGTGATTGTCAGATCAGCTATCACAGCGCCTGATTCATCGCTATCACTCGACCTGCGCTCTACCGTCTGTTACGCCACCTGCAACTCACGCCTGCAAATTGTCGAGCTAGATTACAGTGGTGCTTGGCTCGATCAGGTTGGAATGATGTTGACGGGGGCGTATAGTCTTTAGCGACGAATCCCTCTTCCACTGTGTTGTGACGATCATCAAAGACGTGTCTGGAGATGCCCAGAGCAGCGTTCCGATCCTGCTTTCACTATTGCACGTCACACAGACCCTCAACCAGGAGCTGTGGTCTGGGATGCTATTTCCCTTGATAGCCGGACCCCTTTGGTCGTCATTAGAGGCACACTTACAGCACATTACGTCGACGACATTCTGAGACCTGTTTTGCTACCGTTCATTTTGCAGTACTCTGGCTTTATTTTTCAGCAAGATAATGCCATACCACATACGGCACGTGTTGCTATGAACTGTCTTATAGCTTGTCAAACACTTCCTTGGCTAGCCAGATCTCTCTCTCTCTCATCGAGCATGTCTAGGATATGACGGGAAGGCGACTGCATCTACCAGGAAATGTTGACCTAGCTCGACATCTGGAGGAAATGTGGCAAAAAATACCACAGGAGACCATCCAGGGGCTTTATCAGTCTATGCCACGCCGTGTGGCAGCTTGCATCCAGGCTAGAGGTAGATCAACACCTTATTGAGCTCATTAATTTGAAACTAAGTAACTCTGAAATAGATCATTCAATTTTTCTAAAATTTTAATCAATATCTATTCTGTACATAATCTTCTTGTCTCCATCGGACAACTCCTTCTTGGTGCTTCGAGTTTTTAGTTATAGAGTCTACATGCATATTATATATATTTTTATTAAATTAATTATCACTAATATTTTATTTCTATTAATTAAAAAAAATGGACTTGAAGAAATTTTTTCCCCAGCATAGAATATCCGAATTGTTTGGCTCCATTTCAGTTTTATATTCAGAACATTATTTCATTTTTCGATTATTCCAGATTTTATTAAATACAGTTTTCATTGAATAATTTGTCATCGGATAATTATTCTTCGCAAAACATTTTTTTCAGGAAGTTAAGCTTTCCACCCCATATTTATGTTCCATAATGCTTTTAAAAAATGGTTCATTTAAAATTCTTCAGATGATTTAATTTCATTATTCATTCTTCAGTTTCAAATACGAAAAGTAGTTAGTATTAAAAGTCCAAAAAATAGTCCACCAGCGAGAGCGCGATGAAGCCACTGAACACTGGTAGTTCGACATGGATTCAATTTCAGGCGAACGGGCTGCCTGCATTTTCGCGGTTTTATCCATGTTAATGTGGATCATTACACATAAAGTAAGATCTAGTCTTCTTTGCTAAATACACTGTAACTAGATCTACTTGAAGGTCTGTATTGAGACATCTCGCAAAGACTCGATGATGACTACAACAGGGGAAGTGTGTGAAAGACCCTTTTATTGAATACAATAGTTAACAGACTGCACAGACTTATGCTCTTACACATTCACCAACCACTTGTGGTGAGGAACTTAAAAAGATAACGCGATAAACCTAAATTTAAAGGTAAATGGTAATACAAGATTACGCAATTCGATTTAACGTAGCAGATTGTCTAAGAAACCTACAACGACGAGATTGTAATTTCCGCGGCAAGAATGCGAAGCTGAGATTCAAAATTCAACAGCTGGCAGAATTAACAACGTGCGCTCTCAGTAGCGAAACCACGCTCTGACTAATCTTTCGCTATTTTGGTTTAAATACCCTCTCGCGCTCACCCTAACGAAGTTACAGCCTGGTGAGGAAACACGAGAGAAATCAGAAGGTACAGAAAAGGCTAATAAATTAAAATAATTTTTAGTAAAAATAATATACCTCACAAAGTCTCATGAAGTCCCTAATTCTTTTTAATTAATTAAATTCTTTTTAATTAAAGCCTCAACGAAGGCATCCTTTCCTTTAAGCATATAGCCCTTGTGTGGTTTTCCGTAATAAAAGAAACCAAACCAAAAATCCACAAATTCTCTCACGAATAATGTTTTTGGGGACCTCGTTAGCTTGAAACGAACACCTAGATGGCACGATTATCTGCTTATTGAATTCGTTCCAGATCCCAAGAATATCTTCATGACCGTAAAGAGCATTCTTTTTATAATATTTAAAGAACGTGGGACACTTCTTAAGACATATCCTGAAGCGGAAAGCTGTGCTGAAATGCCAAACTGTACCACACAATCTTTTGGGCCATCTGATCACTTTAATCGCTACCAAACCTAACATTATATTTTAGTCCTCCTTTTAAAATCAGGATGAAGGCCGTATCTGTAATTGAATTTTCTAGAATATAATTAACCCTTTCAGTAGTGAATTCTTTGGAATGTAGAATGTGTGTGGACGGGTATAAAGCAAGTAAGTTGTGGGCGCGTATTGTATTCAGCGGATTTAGTGATTAAATGGTATACAACCTCCTAAGTGTCATTCAGTAGCTGTACATTTGTGTTAGTGATGCCAGCATCAGCATATTTAGGACTAGTTTATGTACTTTTGAAAGAGTAAGGGTATAATGTACAAACGTATAGTGTCTGTGACAGAAATTCGGCACCATAAAAAAATTCCTCATTTGAATGATTGACCAGTTTGCCCACAGAGATAATGCTTCATAGCAAGCACATGGTTCCCGTTCTTCCTTCAAACCGTTACTTCCTTTATAGTTCATCTTCCAATTTTTAGTCCAAAGGGGTAATTTGCCCAGAAGGACTACTAATTTCGGACTACTAATTAAAATTTTAAAGATATGCGCTTTTGAAATTATTTTGCGATACTGCTGTTGAATTGAATTTTATGATCTAAGTGCAAAGAACATTTAATAAATAAAGGTAACACACAAAAGGTTAAAAAAAGGCCACTTTGGGGGTAATATAAAATAAGAACGCCTTCAGATTTTAGTTTCTTTTTAATTATTATTATTTTCGTGTAATACAGGGCGATCTGAAAAGCGATTTAACGCAAAGTGCCGTTTCCAGACCAATAACCCTTCTGGGCTAAGGCTCCTTTACGCTAAAAATAGCCACAATATGTAAACCTTACGTAAAAATATGTTTGCTGAAATACTCTAAATACAAAATAGTTTTATGTAGTTTAAAACTGTAATCATCTCTGTAATTTTTTTTTCATTTTATCTTTTATGCTTCGATGTTTACTGATATATATATATATACATATATTATCTTTGAACTTTTATTAAGCTGACGCTATTCTTAACTGAAAGTATGAAAAAAAGTATTTTATTTTTCACGAAACATTGCTCCAAAGCAAATTCGAACTAAGCTTTAAAAAAAAAAAAAAACCTCTATACCTTTATGCTGAGCAGAGTTTCAAGCCAAAATTTCTTACTTAAGAACATTCAGGTTGAAACATTGAGCACAGTTATTTACTTTGATGACGATTAGCCAGAGTTCAGAATCTGCAGATGTTCCAAACCCTCAAAATGCGAACGGGTTTGAAAAAAGTAGATCATAAATATTTTCTCTCTCTGATGTGAGTAAAGCGTTTTATGCAGGTACGTACGTTCCTAAAAAAATAGTCACATGTAAATTCAAACATCAAGAACATCACATTAAGTCTGGCCAAGTTGAAACGAATTCCGACACTAGCTGTGGTAATGTGCCAAAATCTCGCGACGTCAAGAATCAGAAGTTAAAGCAAAGCGGGCCTTTCTTTGCTTTAGTTTTTTTTACTTATTTGAAACCCCCAACCTCCCACGCCGGTTGCGTGACTCGCTGACGTCACAAAGCGTTGTCGTCGAGATACCGAAATAATCGTCTCGCAAAACAGTCCCTTAAATGCCTATTTCTTGCCCTCAAAATCAACTGATGAGAGGTTGCTACGATTGGCGTCTTATCTTTGAGTATCTTTCTGACGATGCTTTAAAAAAATATACCCCACTGATAGTGTGTGAAATTGCATGCTGCCTAATCAGCAAAACATTTCTGAAGAAATTAAAAAAAAAAGGATTTTGTTTCAGAGAGCAGGGTATAGCTTTTCGGCATATGTGAAAAAGGGTAAACATATTAAAAAAAAACCCTCTTGAATAACTTTAGTATTTTTTTGTGATTTAAAGATGTCAAAATTACATTGCCTTTATAACTCATACTGTTTTACGATTCTAATATGTCTTTACAATGGTTAATAGCTCCACACTTGAGTGTAACAATGGAAAGAATACCTCAAATAGGATAATGAAAACTAGATACGGTTAAGATACGGTTGTTTTTATATACGAATGTAAAATAAATACGTAAAATATAAAATATCTAAGCTATTTTTCAAATAATAAATTAATAATAGACTAACAACTTCCGTCTTTCATGCTAAAAATAACATGTCCTTTGATGCGCACTTATCGATGTAATCTGAACCCGACATCTGGATATTAATCTGCCATGTGATCTGAAATGGAATCGGTATAAAAAGTATCGGTATAAAAAAGGTAACTACTTCGCAACTCCCTCTTCTCTTCGCTGTACCGCCTTACCGCTAGGCACGCACAGTTTACTTTTCTAATTTCGTCCATTGTTTAAGAACATGTAAACTGTATAAAATAGTGGGGCGTATAGCCCCACAATTTTACTTACACACACACACACACACACACACGCACGCACGCACGCCTCGCGCACACGCGCACACACACACACACACACACACACACACACACACACACACACACACACACACACACACACACGTATATATATATATATATAGACGAAATTTTATGATTTTGCTTAACATAAACCGAATAAAGGCCAACTAAGTTTAGAGGTATCTTTGAAGAGTTTTTCATGTGAAACAGCAAATCCATAAATTTATAAATTCCTGTTCGTATACTTTGCGTTTCGACTTGAATGTTGATTTAAAAGTTGAATTGAAAGTTAATTCAATTCAGTGTTTATGGCAGTGTACAAATCTTAGTCTTATTTATTTTACAGGAAACTAAGTATCAATGAAGAGATACTAGAAGCTAAATATATGTGTTCTATATTGGTTATCTGAAATTGTAAAAAAAAAAGATCTCAGCAAAGCTTAAAGGTACCGAAAAGAGGTAATAAAGATTGAAAACATATTAAGTTTTATTCATGTAAATAATCGTTTTAGAATATGAGACAGAAATTTTCAAAAATCGTGATTATCGACCACTTACTTGATCCAGTTCTTTGTACAGAATTTCTTGCGTAATAAAAGCTCTTTGCCTGTCTGGTAATGTAAAAGAATAAGATCCAAGCAGAATTATGTTATTTGTTTTTTAATATGAAATAATTAAATGTTTATAATTACAACCAAGACTGTAAACTGTGCTTTATTCGTTATCTAAATATATTTAACAGTAGTAAATACTAACATGGCAAGTTTTACATTTTGCAAGAAAACGCTGAATATTTTGGCGACTGGATTAAAATAATACATTTTAAGTTCAATCTGTTTTCAAATGCACCGATCTTAACAAAATTCAAAAATTAATTTGAAATTTTTTTGTAAATATAAAATCGCATTTTTTTAACTCACTTGCAAGAAATCATATTGAACTGACTGTTAAAATCGTTTAGAACTTCCGTAAACCTCGTAATATTTTCTTAAGATATTTTAATTTAATATCAATGGCAACGTTGTACAGAAGAAAACATTTTTATCTCCAGCGCGTGAGACTGCGTAACGGAAGTTCTAAAGATATGCTCATTTTAAAATTATATTGCTGTTGAACTGAACTGAATTTTATAGTTTAAGTTCGAAAAACACGGTATTTAATAAATAAAGGTAACACGCAGAAGGTTAGAAAAACACCCTTTTGGACGTAATTTAAGATCTGAAATCTTTCAGCTTTTTTTTAATTTTAATAATTTCTTTTGCTTTAGACTGCAGTAGTTTAGTCTGTTCCATTTTTAGGAGAATACGGACGATCTCGAAATAGAACATACGTCATAACAGGCAACCCCAAATAATAAAACCGCTTGTCATACACTTTTTTTTATTTATTTACTCAGACTTTAAACCGCTTACTTAAATTGCGTGTAATAGCAAGCCTGTAATAGTTATCAAACAATTATCCCAAATTGCTTGACAAGTGAGTGGCAAGTAAATATGACGGCAAACACCGGGAGATCGACTTAAATTCAAATCCTGCAAAATGGGTTAGATTTTTTTGCATGGGCAGTTTTCGTAGTTTTCCTCATGCTCAATATGAATGAGAACATATTTATCTTATAAGTCGTTCCTGTTAACAAAATAGCTCTCCTGTGTCTTGTCGCAATGAACGGAACAAAAAATAAAGACTGAAATATGAATTTCTTAATTATTTGCTGCATAGAATCTGTACTGAGAGAACCAAATTGTGTAAAAAACGAGAAAAAATATTCTTTGATAGAAATGGTGTTCAATAGTTAACTTAAGAGTAATAATGCTGCCTTTATTTAGTTATATTAGACTTTTGACTAATCATCCTCTGTGATGCTGAATAAACAAATAGCTTGTTAACCAATAATAGTAATAATAATACAAAATAGAATTTATACAATGCTCAATTAGATTCAAAATACAGATATGAGTTACATGTAAATATTTATCAAACGTGTATTTAATTAAAAATCAGTGTAATTGTGGGGTTGAATGCAATAATCTGAAAAAGACAAGAATTTTAAGAGTATGTAGCTTATTGTGTAGGGTTTCCCTTATTTTGCATAACAAATTTATTTTAAGTTTTATACCCTTCCTGAAGCTCTCAACTTCCCCTAGTATTTTCTCACATGGATGTTAATTTAAGGTGAAGTGAATATTTAAACGGGTAAATATCTGAGTTTATTCAGAGCGTGTTTTCGCTAGCCAGCGCACCTTTCGTTGCTTTCTCGCTGTTACGCTAGTAAGCCTTTTGGCCATTTCGGATTATCATCACACTTGTTAGGGTTTTGATAGTCAACCTGTTAGGTGTAGATTAACGTGCTAATCCAGCACTATTCTATTTTAGATTCGACTTGAATTGTGTTCTACATTAAGTTCTCACCGCAAGTTGACGGTGTTTTGTAACGCGCGCAGATCATGCCTTTCTGTTAAAATTTGAATTAATAAAGGGTTACTTTTCACTCTTCTTCTATGCTGGTAATTTATTCACACCTGTGCGAGAATTCGCCAGGTTTATTGTAGGATCTAGAGCTATTTTATGTGGCGTAGTAAAAAACAAATCTTACACTTGAAGCTATTATTATTATTATTGTTATTATTATTACCATACTGAAGAAAAAACTTGGCAGCCGACTAAGATCAAATATTCAAATTTATTTCAATTGACATCGGCAGCCATAATTTACTTGGCACTCTGACAGTGCCTATTCAAGAACATTTACATTTTTGATAATGTTGCGACAGGAAGAGAGTACAGCGAAAGAGCGTTTTAACATGAAAGAGGTAGAAGCTAAACAGCGCAGTTATCGAATATGGAAGCTAACGAACAGAAAGTTTTTAGTTTAGGCTGCTTAAGATTTTAATTTTCGAAATTTTGAGTTCAGGTTCAGAATTAGCTACGTCGTGAGCGTTATGTATGCCATGTGACATGAACTGATCTAGAAATGACGCAGTGCAGAAAAGTTATTAATATTTTTAGAACAGAAGTAAGACATAAAAAAGTATATACCCCGTCACCCAGCTTAAAGCAGCTTCACTCAGCTACGCATGTATTGTTGAATAGCAATACATGCGTAGCGAGAATTCTGGTGTTTAAGCTCAGAATGAATTACATTAATCAAGGTGAATAATTCTGCATTTCAAAATATCCAAACAGATAAAAGTTTCATTTCGTAAAAAGTATTCATTTTATTAAAAGGTTTGATTTAACGTGAGGCTAATTAGTATATGGTAATCCATAAATTTAAATTAGTTTAAATATAAAATAAAAGTGACATATACATCTACTTACATTTGCTAAAGTTGATATGATTCACTTATTGAAATTTATCAACTCCAAAATATCACGGCAAAATTTTGCATATTTCTTAGAAGAAATATTTATATAGTACTAAACTTGTTAAACTGTTAATAAATTAAATTGCTAAAATCGTTTATTTCTCTTTAAAGTAAAACAAGATAAAATTTAAAGCCCTTTTTTACTTCTTTGTACGAAGTATATTATAATTGGCGAAATATATTATAATCGCGAAAAATTTTGGCTGTCATATTTAAACCAAAATATCCATTTTGACCTCTCTCGAATCCATTTGAACGATGTTTTTGCGTGATATCTGTACGTAAGGACAGAATAAAGGACTCTTTTTCCCAAAACGGATTGTAAAATGGATTCAGAAAAGATTTTTTTCCTGGTGTATGTGCAGATATCAGGAAAAATTCTCTTCTGAAACCATTTTAAATCCATTTTGCAATCCATCTTGGGAAAAAGAGTTCTTTATTCTGTCCGTACGTACAGATGCCACGCATAGGTACTTACATATATACCTCGCGTAACCCAAAAACGCGTAGCCTCAGAACGTTGACATTTATATACGGGATTGTTATAACTTGTAGTTGCGTGCCTCACATTTTGGTTGCAGTCGGCCGCACCAAAAATGTATATATACCCACTTTGTTACCTGTGTCGATGAGCTCAGTTTTTTCATTCTTATATGTTAGTAAATGTGCATTTTTTGCTTTAAAAGAGATTAAATTATGTTGTTCTTATGTTCCGGTTAAGGTTTTTGTTCCTTAATTGTAGAATTATCAAAAATGTAAAAGTTTTTTAAGTGCTACTAAGCTTAACGAGGCCGCCATTTTTTTACATTTGAAAGTAGAATAGTGATCTAAGTCAATTTCTCTACCAACTTCAGTGTCATTTTGCAGAGTCGAACCAAAAGTAAACTTTCAGTTTTATGCACCGATAAGTCTGTCTTTCTACCTGTTGGCCGCATTGCTTGTTTTCGCGTAAAACTTTAATTTTAATTGTAAAAACTTTTTTTAACAGCATTGGGTGCTTTATGTTTTTCTGTATTTTACAATTACAATTTTTAATGAAGATGTTTTGAGTTTTTATGTAATTTTGCCTTGTCGCGAAGTGAAAGCTGAATTAATTGAAGGAGAAATATATCTCTAATGAAATTCGAGGAAATAAGTTTAAATGAAATACAGCAAAAAATGTGTATAATTTAATAGGTCGTTCAAGGAAGTCATGTGGTGTCTAAATCGGATTTTTTTTTTTAAGACGGCATTTTTCTTTTAATATATTAGATTGAAAATATAACCATACTTGAGTGATTATTATATAAAACAGCTATTTTATAATTTGCAAATAAAAAAAGTTTCACTTTCAAACACATTCTTTGAGGGGAAAAAATGAAAATTTTAAATATATTATTTAGATTCATTAAAATGCTTATACTTTATTTTCTTCACCATAACTCTGTTATTCCCCTTTCTCTAAGTGTTCCCGTGTTTTTGTATTCTCGTTAGTCAGCGCTTTAATGATAAGAATTTGCCAAGAAATTGAGTCATTAAGCGCTGTGAATATTCTAAAGCTTCTCGAGAAACTCCCTACCCAGCGTAATCGGATTCAGCGTGGGAGGCGAACATCATTAGGTCTTTTGAAATATAGCAAATTTTGCCAGAATTAACTTTTAAGATTGGATTAGGTATTTAATGCATCTAAATTTAAATTATCAGATTATATAATTTTTCTGGAGTCTCTTTTACACTGTTGTTAGATAATGTTAATACATTTTTTATAGATGATAGTATTTTTTTGGATGCATTTGCGGCCATTACCATACTTTTACGTTTTTGGTTTGGTGTTTTCATCATGTTTTTCACCAGTTTTTGCTCCTACACTTTGAACAAAACAGAAAATTTTGAATATTTAAGCATCTTTTCGCATCATAGTGTTGAGGCATGGAAGAAAACAAGGTAGTATAATCCTTTTAATAACGATAATAAGCTTACCAAAGAATGAACTCGGAGCTCTTAACTTTTGAAATGAATATTGTTATAGAACAAGGGCGAAAAAATTGAATGCTTAGTCACTAAAGCTCCCAGCATGGATTTCCGCTTCCGATTTTTCAATATAAAGCGTAGGAATCAAATTGGCCATTTTCAATTTTCGATTTTTTTCAACAAAGGAAGAAAATGATGACAATAGTGATCAGTTGCAAAACATTCAGCCGGGTAATTGGTTAGATTGATGACACTGAAATGAATGTACGAGTTAGAACAGGTACGAGCTGAAGTAAGGCCGGCATCTGTGCATATAAGTAGGCATATTCGGGTATCGCCAGACCTTGCTAACTGCTAAAGCTTCAGCACCGAATGGAATTCAGAGAAAAATTACCCCAGGCTGTTTCACATCCTAGCGAATGAATTTAGCTGAATTGTTAGTCCAAAGGGATTTAGTCCCGAAGGACTATTACTTTCGTTTGGGCGTTTTGCGTCGATTCACTCTGAATGTCCGATTCACTTTTCAATTTAGTGCTTATGTTTCTTTGTTGGTAATTGAAGTTGCATTGGGTTGGCTATTAGAATTTTTTGGAATTGTGCTGTGTTGGTTATTGGGTCTGTACTGGATGGATTAATGGAATTGTATTGGGTTGACTATTGGAATTATATTGGGTTGGTTTTTGTGTTCGTATTGGGTTTAGTTTGATGTTTGTTTCGTTCGGCAAGTTATTATATTATTAAGCAAGATCCCTTTGGACGTAATCTAAAATCTGAATCCTTTCAGATTTTCTTTTTTTTTTCCCAATGTGTAATAAAGTGTCTCTTAGAAAGCCCTTCCTTATCCTCATAACCTTTGGGATTGCCGTAGCCAATTAACTAACTGAAGGTGTTGGGTAGGAAAAAAATATTTTGTATAACGTATTTCGAAGTTTATTTCTTATTTTACGGACAAAAAAAGTATTAATTGAACGCATTCAGGATGAATATAGCTTTTTTATAATCAAGTGCTTTGGCAAAACTCGTAAAATTCACTGTGTCTTTATTGAGGATTTTAATGCTAATTAATTTACTTTCAAATTCCTGACAAATCTGACTCCCGTCCTACATTTTGTGCTCTTCCTCCTCCTAACCTGCATGTAACCCTTACGAGACGCATTCTTGGCTATGTTCCGATGATCATGCGCCCCTGTAAGTTTATTAAAAACCAAATTTTGGCTCGCATTTTAGGATCACTACAGAATCGGTGGCAACCCTCAGTTCTGCGTCCTCCACCGTCCTCTTTTTTGTCGGATTGAGCCCAGCTCATTTTTAAAACCCGTACCCGGCGCTTAACCTCAAAGTTATTGGGCAATAACATAGTGCTGCCCAAAATATCTCTGTTCCCCGTTCACTGTGCGCTCTTTTCGGTACGCGGGAGCCTATCGTCAGGAGGGGGTGCGCTCGCTTTCTTGCTCATCTCTAAGTACCTCTCGATGTGCGTGTTTTGAAAGTGGAATAATTATACCCGTGAGATCTTCTTATCAGCAGCAATATGGATAGACAATTCGATAGGAGGTAACTGTATTTGT
>KK121352.1:151967-224464 GCA_000611955.2 Stegodyphus mimosarum | reverse complement strand
TCTTTTGCTTCAATGGCGGGTTCTCAGCCGACTTCGACTTGGCCACTACTAAGGCCGGAAGTCTTAATAGTGGCCAAGCCGGATTCACCTAATCTGCTCTATTATGGAGCTTTATTATGGAGGCACATAATTGGTGGGCCACCTTTGCCTTCTATGAAGGGACGGACAGGTACAGCCATGCTTCTCCGGGATTCGAGCCCAGGCCTTTTGGTATCGTAGTCGGCTCCCCTAACCACTATACCGTCTGGGCGGCAGGATTTTCGATCTTGAAAAAACCAATTTACTAACAAACATGGCGGTGGGAACATCGGAGGTCCTTTTAGTGGTCTTTATGTGATAACGCATGCCTGTTAATCTGCGTTTACATCATGGACAGGAAGGTGAAATAACCAGCTAGCCTGAAATTATCGTAAGTGTGTGGAAACTGGAAATAAGACGTTGAATGTACTTCAGCAACGAATCGTACTCAGCTGTTCAAGTTGCACAGGAGCTTCACAGGTGGAAGAACGTACCTTGAAGACGAAAAGCTATCTGCAAACCTTCCGCAAAATATAGAAAGCAAAATCTGCAAAGCATATCTGCAAAAATATAGAAAGAAGTTTGGGAACTTTAGCTTGCGAAATGTCGAGAACTGTCAACTATATTTCAGTCGTTGTTGTGCTGCACAGGTCACAATCCTAACGACTTGAACATGCGGCATGTTGTTTAAGTCATTAGATTTGACCTATGCCATGACGACAGAGACCTTACCATCGAGTATTCCTCGTTCTTCATGTTCTCGCCAGCTGTAATATGTTATCTCATCCGCACCTACTCAACTTTCCAGATTTAGCTCTTGCCGACTTCTTCGTTCCTCAAAGGTGATAATGCAGCTGAAAGATCGATACAGAGGCTGTTCGCACATTTCTTAGACGATTTTGGTAAGCGGTAATAAAAAATCGTTTGCTGCAAAAGAAGTAATTGCAATTGTACTATGTTTTTAAAAGTCAAGATTATCGTCTGTGGCTTGAAAGTTTTGTTTTTAGTCAAAATGGCGAATTTAACAAAGCAGTGGTTCGAAGGCTACATTTATGCTCTTTCCGAAGAGAAATATGCATACTTCGTTATCCGAAAGGATGTGAGAGTCATGGTTTTGTGATATCTAAAGCGTCGATAGGTAATATTATCAAGAAGAAAGGAAACAAAAGTCAAATTGGAGCCTCAAGTGACACAAAAATTCCAAACAAGTATCCAAGAAAAAAACAGACATCTTCGACTATTGCAAAGGTACGTTGTTTAATGTTAAAAGAAAATCCCCTTAGTCAAATTTGTCCCCCCCCCTGTCCACTGTAAACAAAATGATAAATGTTGATTTAAATCTTAAGAAAAACGCAATGTGCATCGTCTTCTTCCAAAGCATATCGCTCAACGCAGGACATGCTGCAGAATTCTATATGAGAAACACATATGCAAAGAAAAATGGAAAGCAATTGTCACAATAGATGAAGCATGGGTGTATTTAAATGATTGTAACAAAAAAAGAGCCATTTATTATCATAAAAGGGAAAAAAAAATTTAAGTACATGGTTCAAAGAATCGAAAGAAATTTTTCTAACAATTCATAATTGTTGGTGGTTTTTCTTATAATGGCAAGTTAAAAATAAAGAGAGTGCGAAAAAAGTCAAGATTAACTCCAAATACTATCGGGAACATATTTTATCGCCCATTTTTCTGAATGAAATACCGTCGCTTTACCCACAGTGCCATCCATTTGTGGGACTCCATCGGGACAAAGCTAGCAGTCACACATCAAAATCCACCGTAAATTTCCTAAAAGAAATGGAACAAAAAACTGGTATCGAGGCCATACCCTTCACTGATATCCCTAGTAAATCTTGCTATGTGTCACCTATGGTTTTTTGTGCTTTCGGACTTTTAAAAACTGCGTTATCCAAACGCTGTCCCAGAACCCTAACGGGGCTCTGGAAAGCTGTTCGGGAGGAATGGGATAGAATACCTCTTTTGACACTTCAAAAGGCATTATTATCCTGGAAATTGCGGTGTCGAAAGATAGCTCAGTATAAGGGATGTCAATTAGAACATTTAAAACACAAGAATGTTATGTAATTTAGTTTTGTGAATACAATATACATCGTCTAAAAAATGTGCGAACAGCCTCTGTATTTTATATTTAATTTCTTATTCGACATGACTGTGGCCTTCACTTTTATGGGGAGATAAATTGCTTAAAATAACTACAGGTGTAGGATATCAGGAAGCCAACCGATGAATGAACACATTCGTTTTAATTGTAAATGTGTCCTGAAAATACTGAATTCTTTGAGATGAATCGATAAATCAGCTACTAGTGCCACTAGAAAATTTCGGTATCGATTTTGGTCCCGAACTTCTGAAGACATAACTCTTACTTCGTCTTCTCGCGCCTAAATGAATTCCGCAACATTCGACGACCCCTCCGTCTCGTAATGAAGGAATTAGTATGGGCGAGCGGCCGGCGGCGAAATGACCGAGGCACTCGCGATAACTGCCTTGGCGGACAACGTGTTCCGCATCCATACGGGATATTTCCCTCCCTTTCTCCTCTCCTGTTTGTTTATTTTTTCCAACCAATTCTATTTTCCTTGCTTCCGATTTTACCCGACGAGAAATGCGCGTGCACTTGCGTAGCGGAATTCAACAAGTTTGTATTCTCTAGTTTCTTGTAATGCCAGAAAGAAAATTTTTCGGGGAATTCCAGTGATCGTCAATCAGTTTCGATGTTACAAATTTCACGGCTTAATGTTTTAATTTTTAGTACCACCTCGTTATGTTACGTTACGTCACGGCAACATTTATCACCTATGCGGCCTGGAAAGTTGTGCAATTCCACGAAGGTTACAAAATCTCAGAAACATTTCTATTCGATATGCCATAAAATCTTTAATTTACCTTTCAAATCAAAATAAAAAATATTGGAATTTTAATTATGACGTGGTAGCTAAAAATGCTCCACTTCTGAGTACATAGATTTAATCCTTCATTGTCACCAACTGCATTATTTTTAGTCATGCTGAGGACGGAATTTTAAACCAGGCATTTAAATGCCTTTCGTCTGTAGATAGATCGGTTATGCTTATTTCATTCCTAAATGCTTATCGGAAGCCATAATTACCCGCGTACCAAAACAGTCATTTTTTATGTACTACTTTCCTTGATATTTCGTACAGGGCTAAAAGTATGAAATAAAATGCATACGAAAACATATAAATGATACATTTTTAATTAACAATAACAAATTAAAAAAATAGATAAAATCTGAAAAGTTTCAGATTTTAAATTACGTCCAAAATGGAGTTTTTCTAACGTTTCGTGTGCTACCTTTATTTATTAAACATCATGTTCTTCGTACTAAAACCATAAAATTTTGTTCAGCTGCAATATCGCAAAATAATTCTAAAATCAGCATATCTTTGGAATTTCCAATACAGAGCCTCGCGCGCTGGAAATAATTTTTTTTTCCCGTACAGTGTTCCCATTGCTCACTTTGAAATCGTTAATATGTTAATCAAAAATTCTTTGAAGTGTTACAAAATATGAAATCGATCATAAAACAAATTTCAACTTCTAAGTTAAGGCTTCCACATGCCCATATCCTATGGAAGATTATGTTATTGAAATTTTGATGGCTCTAGGTACCGTCGTTTTATCACAATGGGAGAAACATACATGCATTTATGCACATTCTTCATTACTTAATTTCTTTAAATATAATACAAGGTTCTAATATTTGGTGGAAACAATTTGAAAAAGTGATTCGCCGTTTATAGTTCTCAAAGCCAAATGCCAAAACGAAATGAATACTCCTTCAGGGCAAATTGCCCCTTCGGACTAAAAATATAATTTTAGCCACAACAAATTTATTCTCATGCAGGGTTAAGAGTGAAGTCGAGAGGGTCTCGTATTGGGACATAAACATAGTGCGAACGATCGACCCATCCAACCATCCATCGTTAAAATTCAAGTTAAGAAAAGTGGAAGGGATGTTCTGTGAAATTTCATGATCTCATAAACCACTGAAACACAAAGACAACTCATAAACATGTTATTGTGATTTCTGATTATCATATTGAAACCTAACATGAAACAACGGAGACATTTCTCTAAGAAGATAAGCATGGTCGGTTGGTCTACTTAAGAGGAAGGATGCCTTCGTAGAGTGGCCGAGCGGTAAAGACGCTGAACACTGGTAGTTCGGTCCGACGTTCGAATCCCGCGAACGGGCTGGCTGCATGGGCGTTTTCGTGGTTGTCCCCATGTCTAACGTGTATACGAGCCAGTTTCCCTTAGAAAGTCCTCCACGAAGGCATCCCTCCCCTTAGGCAGATAGCCCTCGTGTGCTTTGCCATAATCGAATAACCTAACCTAACCTAGCCTTCGTAGAGGGCTTTTAAGAAAAACTTATAAAGGGAAAACGGCCTGTAGCCAGCCTGTTTGTAGGGATTCGAAACCCGTGCCGAACTACCAGTGTTCGCCACTTTACCACTTGAGCGCTGGTGACTTCTAACATGACGAGGTGTTACTGTTCGCTAAGTATTCCAAACCGAAGGGAGAGAATAATCAAAATTCAATGATAAATCTTCGCAAAATAGCAGTCGATAATGCTCCAATTTTGGCTTATTATATCTCGTCAGTTACATTTCAGTGCATTACCAGTCCATTTATCCTACATGCTATCCGCTAAGGAATTCAGTGCAAAATATCTGATGTGGACATCTCATAATTTCGATGTATGCCTATTAAATTACACACATTTTTTTGCCGCACTTATTTCCTCGAATTTCATTTGATATACGTATTTCTCCTTCAATCAATTCAGTTCTCACTTCACGGCAAGGCAGAAACACCTAAAATCTCAAAATGTCTTCATTAAAAATTGTAAAATAGAGAAAAACATGATACCAAATACAGTTAGAAACAGTTAAAAAATATCACTTTTGACAACTAAACTTCCTGCGCAAAAACAGGCAATTCGGCCGGCGTGTAGAAAGACACGATTTTCGGTGCACAAAATTCAAAGTCAACTTTTGGTCCCAATGGGTAAAAAGACTCTGATACACCAAGCGATTTAATTCAGTATTCTATTAAGAGTTTCAAATGTAAATAAATGGCAGCCTAGCGTCACTTTTAAACTGCTTTTAATTTTTGCCCACACATGAACTAAAGGCACAAAAACCTTAACAGGAACAGGTGACAGGTGACGGAAGACGGGGGTGTCTGGTGTTTAACCCTTAAAAGGAACATGTTATGCATCATTTTAACAGGAACATGTTATGCATCATTTTAACAGGAACATGTTATCATACCCTTAACAGGAACATGTTCTTATGTCCCTTAACAAGAACATAAGAAAAACGTAATTTAATCACTTTTAAAACAGAAATTGCAAAATTTACCATCATAATATATACACAGTCCAGTCACATTAATGTGACCATCTGTCAAAAGCCAGAATAACCACCTTTCGCATAGCGGACTGCTGCGAGACGTGCAGGAAGAGAGTCACATAGGTCCCTGAAGGTGTTCTCTGGGATGTTGAGCCATGCCGACTCTAATGCCGTGGCCAGCTGCGCTAGATTACGCGGTTGAGGATCCATGGCGCGAACAACTCGATCGAGATGGTCCCACAGATGCTCGATTGGGTTTAAGTCAGGTGAGTTTGCTGGCCAGGGGAGGACGGTAAACTCATCCTGGTGCTCTTCGAACCACGCACGTACACTGGCAGCTGTATGGCACCTCGCATTGTCCTGCTGGAAGATGCCATCATCCTGAGGAAAAACAATGCGCATGTAGGGGTGAACATGGTCCGCAAGGACAGATGCGTACTTGTATTGATCCATTGTGCCTTCCACAATGATCAGTGAACCTAGAGAATGCCAGGAAAACATTCCCCAGACCATAATGCTCCCGCCTCCAGCTTGGACCGTTCCGGCAATGGTTGCAGGGTGGTTCCTTTCAGAGGTTTCACGCCTTATACGCCAACGTCCATCTGTCCGATGGAGCATAAAACGCGATTCATCCGAAAACGCAACCTGTCGCCACTCAGTGGACGTCCAGCTGCTGTACTGGCGTGCAAATTCTAGCCTTCGCCGTCGATGAACAGCAGTCAGCATAGGTGCACGAACCAGGCGTCTGCTTCGGAGGCCCAGACGCAGCAATGTTCGCTGAATAGTACTTTGGGAGACACTTTTGGTAGCCCCTTGGTTCATTTTGGTGGTCAGTTGCTCAACGGTAGCCCGTCTATCTGCCCGAACGCATCTCCGCAACCGTCGTTCGCCTCTGTCATCTATGGCCCGTGGTGCACCACATTTGCCACGTCGCTGATTTTGGACAGTCCCATTTTGCCATGCACGGTACACTTTTACCACGGCGGCACGCGAACAGTTCACAAACTCAGCCGTTTCGGAAATGCTTCCACCCTTGGCCCGAAAGCCAATGATCATGCCCTTTTGGAAGTCGGATAAATCGCTTCGTTTCTGCATTACGCCAACGATTGAAATGTTTTCCGAAGCCCTCACACACCCTTTATATACGCTCAACTGCACTGTGCTGCCACCTGCCTTCTGTGATTGGTTATTTAACTCTGACATGGAAAGTACGTGGTGGTCACATTAATGTGACTGGACTGTGTATATTTATGGGAGCCCCGGTTGAAATCAAAAAGGGAGGTGCACACTAACATGTTATAGATGAAAAAAAAAAAAAAAAATACCCACGATGTTTATCGCTTAACGCCAAAACATGTTTCTCGGAGGAAGAATACCTGCAGACTGCTTTGAAAATTATTTGGTAGGCAGAAATGGAAATATAATAGTTACAATTGACGAGGCTTGGGTATACTTATCTGACTGCAATAGGAAAAGATTGATTTACTACCGAAAAAGAGGAAGAAAAGACTTAACGTGTTGGATCAGAGAAAACAAGTAAAAGTTTTCTTAAAGCTTTTATGGTTATTACTGGATTCTTTTATAACGGAAAACTTAAAATAAGGAAAGTAGAAAAAAATGTCAAAATTAATTTCGGATTACCATCAGAAACATATTTTAACACCTATTGTTAAAAACGAAATTCCATCTCGTTTTCCAAATAATCTTCACTGCGTTAAGTTCCATCAGGGTAAGGCTTCAAACCATACCTCTAAGTTTATTCTTCTACTTTTTTGAAAAAATGAGAAATAAAACGGCAAAAACCTATTCCTTTTAAACGCGTTCCACCGAAGTCCTACGGATTACTGTGCATTTGGACTTTTAAAACAAGCTCTTTGTCAGCGGAGTTCCAAAACATTGGATAAATATGATAGTTCAACAAAACGGCTATCAGAATGAATAGATTTTAAAAAAATCTGACGTGTACACCACATGACTTCCTTGTACGGAATATTAAATTATACACAATTTTCCGGCGTTTCATTTAAACATATTGAATGAACAGTTAACGAATTTTGAATTAAGTCTACTACGCCGATAGCGCATAAACCACAATAGAATATATGCAATCTTTAAAGTTCACTATATTTATTTACCATAGCCACACTTCGGCGCTAGGTTTACTTAACAGCGTTACATATCATTCATTTTATAACTCAAGAGAGAGCAAAAATTATAGCATCTGAAAAATTGCCACGAGTTCTATTCAAATACTATAATAAACCTAAGACGATGTATAAAAAAATTAATCAGATAAAAAAGCAAATGTTTTTCGCAAACGATTCCGCTCCACTTACTTAATGCGCATCCGCTACTCATTAATTCAGTTTCCACTTCGCGGTTAAGTCAAAAATACATAAAAGTTCAAAATATTTTCATTAAAAACTGAAAGATATAGAAAAACATAAAACACCGAGTACAATTAAAACAATTAAAAGCAATTTTTACAATTAAAACTACAATTTGTAAGCAAAAACAAGCTAATAACTTAAATGATAGTTCCAGAATGAATGAAGCATAATTGAATTCGCAATAATAAAAGAAGACGCTACTTTGTTGTGGCGAAGTTTAGTTTCTCTAGATTGGCAACGAATCCACTATTCTGCTAAGCTTCAGATGTAAACAAATATGGGAGCTATCATAAACAAACATTAGGCTTAGCCTCCTTAAAAAAAAACTTTTAAATTGTTGATAATTCCACAATTATTGCGTGTAGGTTAACTAAAGGCATAAAATCTTGACCGAAAGATAAGAACAACATATTTCAATCATTTTTAAAGCAAAAAATGCGCAATTTACAAAACATATAAGAATAAAGAAACTGAGGTCACTGAGCCGAATAACAGAATGGATATATATATATATATATATATTTGTATACGTTTGGTGCGGCCGATTGCAACCAAAATGCAAAGTGCATATCTACATGATATAGCAGTCCTATATACAAAATTTCATCGTTCTGAGGCTGGTCGTTTTTGAGTTATACGAGATACATACATACCGTAAGCTTTCACAAGATTTTATGTTACGTCCAAAGAGACGTTTCTTTAACGTTTTGCGTGTTAACTGTATTTATTAAATATTGTTGCGTGCGTACGGGTTCGTATTGGATTGAATGCCCAAGTCGATAAAACTTAATAAAATTTATTCTTTTCACAGGAAATAAAACAAAATGCTGCAATATTTCCTCAGAGATATTCGTACGATATCACAGTATCTCCCGGTAGTTATATTTTAAGCTACTAAAATATAAACAGAACTCAAATGCAAAGTGCAGAGAAAAGTAATCCGATCTCACCGCGAATTCGCTACAATCAATAACAGCACTAAGTAAACAGAACAACAACAAGTTGAGTTGAGATGTTTTCCTCCAGCTTTTATAAGCTTTTTATTCATTCACGAGACCATTCTGGTATTTTCTCGATTTTTCTGGATAGCAAAAACAATTACGAGATATCTAATTATTATACCCGCATGCTCCTGTATTTTTGTACTTTCGGAGAAGCTTTTTCTTAAAAGTCGTCACGCGCTGCATTGCGCGGGAAAATGAAACAATTTAATGACAATTCTACCAAAAATAGCTAAATAAATACAAAATCCGTAACAATATCATGTTCTTCGCCCTTACACAATGAAATTCAATTCAAAAGCAATATCGCAAAACAATTTTAAAATGAGCATATCTTTAGAATTTACGATACACAATCTCGCGCGCTGGAGATCAATATTTTTTTTTTTGTACAATGTTGCCATTGCTCGCTTTGAAACAGTTGAGTTTATTAATCAAAAATTCTTAAAGTGTTACAAAATATGAAATCAATAATAGAACAGATTCCAAATTAGGGCTTCTAGAGGCCCATATTCGGTGGAGGATTACGTTATTCAAAATTTGATGACTGTAGTTACCGTTGTTTTATCACAATCTGAAAAACATGCATACATTTGTGCAGATTGTTCATTATTTAATTTCTTTAAATATAACACAAGGCGATAATATTTGGTGGCAACAATCTGAAGAATAATAGATTTAAGAAGAGTAGGAAGGGCCGCCGAGACGATATAGTGGTGAGGGAAGCTTGACTGCGGTATTGAAGGGCCTGGGTTCGAATCCCGCAGAAGGCAGGGTTGTAACTGTCCGTCCCTTCATAGGAGACCATGGTGGCCCACCTCTGGAGCCCACCTGGTCTCCAAAATAAAGAGACCACCACTTCTCGCCTTAGTATAGATTAATGGACTTTATTACAAACTGTAACTGTTCACAATTTGCCATTGAAATAAAAAAAAAAAAAGAAGTGTAGGAAGGAAATGGATTTGAAAAGGAAAACTGAGATTTAAAGTTTTCAAGGCGAAATGTCGAAACGAAATTAACAGCCCTCCTGGGCTAACCCCTTTTTGGGCTAATAAAATTCTAAGATTTGTTTGCATATAAATCTTTGCAAAATCGTTTAAAAAATGTGTGAACACCCTCTGTATTGCATCTATTAAGTTTGCATCGAATTCTCGGAGGTGAAAGAATCACAGACAGATTAATTCAAATACAAATTTAATAGACTGAATTAAAGAAACCCGTTATTGCTTTCAGTGAAATACAAATTCTAGACAAACTGTGGAAAAATAAAGCGTAGGCAGGTTGAATTTAACCAGAATGGATTTCAGTGTCGATGTGAGAATCAGCCATTTTAGACTTTCACCTGGCGAGTTTCTTTCAGCGGGATTCGGCAGTTTAGCGTGGTCGTTGTTTCGTATGGCGCATTTATCAAAAAAGATCCCTCGCGAGACGCATACCAAGTATCACCTGTTCCAGTTTTTCCCCTGTACTTCACTCTGGATGTTCAACGATTCGTTGAGTTCCGCAGTTATTCACCTTTGATGTTTCCAGCTGACAGGTAACGGCTTCATTCATGTTGAAGGGTATAAAAGCGTACCTAAAAGTGATCCGTAAACGGTGGTTGTAAGCCCTTCTGTTCCTCGTGAGGGCTCTATTCGATTATTATTGAGTAACGAGGAAATTACAGCACAGTAGTTCCATCGAATTATTATGCAATGCCTCCACTAGATCGTGAATGTATTAAAAATTACCTAAACAAATGTATTAGAAATAAATGCTAACTTTTCCGAATTAATGTTGACTTGAGATGAATGTTCGCCGAAAGCAGATGTGGAAATAAAGCTAATTTTTCTGTATTAATATTAATCTGAGTTGAATGCTTGCTGAAGATCAAATGTATTAAAAATTAACGTTTACATTTTTCTGTCAATCGGATTTACTTAAATGCTGAGCTAATTTAATAATTAATTAATTACTTAAAGGCTGAAGTGAGCTAATTCGCACTGTCGGCTGTAAGGTGCTCAGTTGTTGCTAACGACAGACGTATCTTGCCACGAGGCATTTCGTGGGCTTGGGCTGACTGTAGGCCAGACAAGTGAGTATTCGTCAGTAACAACAACAAGGATGTGTATAGTTTTTTTTAAGCTTAATCTCTTTCAATTCGTTTTTAGCCCAAAAAGAGCTTTGAGTCTCTAAATGGGACTGTACTTCGAATCGTTATAAATCCATCGTTCAGGTTTTCATTCGAGTCTGTTGTCATTTGACAAACGTATTGTTACGGATTTCACATTTATTTGTCTATTTATTTAGAATTATAATTAAAATTGCTTTATATTTCCCGCGCAACGCAGACGATTTTTGAAGAGAAAGCTACGTCGAAAAAAAATAAAAAATAACAGAGCGCGTGCATTTAACGTTTAATAAATAAATGTCTCCTAATGACTGTTGCCATCCAGAAAAGCCTAGAAAAATCGAGATTGTTCTAGTGATAATTAAAAAGCCGAATTGAAACACCTCAGATCAGTTGTTATTGTAGCTGTGTAAAGCGAACTGCTGTTTGTTTACTTAATGCTGTAGCGATTTCGCTGTGAGATAGAATTAGTTTATTTGTTTTGAACTGAGTCTTGCTAAACGTTTGAGATATTGTGATATTGTGCGAATATTTCTGAAGAAATATATCAGCGTTTTGATTTATTTCTTCTGGAAAGAATACATTTTTGTTAACTTTTTAACCACTTGTGCATTCAATGCATAACGAACCCGTACGCACGCAACAATATTTGTATTTCAATTATAATCTGTGTGTTGTGGATTAACAAACTAAGCTATTCGAAATCAACAGATGCAGTTCTTAAGAATATTCTTTACTTACTTTTGAATCGGAGTGATTTAAATAATAAAAATGCAGTGATTTACCTAATTAAAATATTCAGTATTTTCATAGAGTGACATTACGTTTTTTTAAATATTTATTTCGTATTTTGTAAAACTTTAATGAACTTAAAACAAAATCGATGATTTTAAAGCGAACAGTGGCACTGCACGGAATAACGCGCGAGACTGTCTATTGGAAATTCTAAAGATATGCTGTTTTTAAATATTTTGTGATTTTGCCTTTGAATCCAATTTTACGTGAAGTAAGTGCAAAAATCAGGATATTTAATAAAGTTAACACAACCGTTAGTAACGGAAAGACAAAAAGAAAATTTGCAAGCCATCTTACTAAAAAAACTAAACATTGATATGATGATCTCAGAAAAGTAGGAAAAAAGTAGAAAAAATGTATGGCAGCACTTAACATAAGCTGCTTTTAAAATTTTTGTGATTTTACTGTTGAATTACATATGGCGTAATGGCGAAGAAAACGATGCTTGATAATAAAGTTAAAAAACAACAATAACAACAACAACAAATTCATTAAAAAAGGAGGTTTGGCATTAATGCAGACTGGGAGAGCATAAAATACTTTAAGAAACCCTTGTGGGCGACCGTTAAAATCCGAAACCTTTCAGAATTATTTTTTTTATCTGGGTATGAAATAAATCGTCAGTTTACTAACATATAAATTTAATAAAAATTTCTTATACTAAATCTTCAATATTCCATCAATGTTCAATTTTACATACATTTTGTCTTAAAATTTAAATGATTTTTAGCTATCAATGTACTAAAATTCGATTTCAAATACAAAAGACGTTCTTACTGTTAGTAACGCATGTTTCGAATCTCCTCCTACTCCCATTTAATATTTTTCTTTTTTTTCTAGTGCTTCCCAAATATTTTAGCATCACGATCTACGAGCTGTCTAGGAAAAAGACAGATGCTTCCTAGAAATTATCTCGAAAGAGTTGCTCTGTACAAAAGAGAAAGAAGGAATCCAGAGCAAAATAATGTTATAAAAGATTAATAATTTAGTGAGACATTTTTAGTAGAACTGTAATTAAAATTGTTTTATTTCTCCGTACAATGCAGCGTGTGAAAAATTTTAAGAGAGAGCTATCTCCGGAAAAGTAAAACTACAAGAGCAGGTGCATTTAACATCGAATAAAAGTTTATCTCCGTAATTGATATTTAATTGGAATAAATGTAATTGACTACTACACTGGTGTGCAAAAATTAAGGACGAGACGGTTTTTTCAATATAACTTTGTACAAAAGCTTTCCAAATCAACACATTTAATACCGTAAGATCCCCAATACGTAAGGACAGGAGTAATGTAAGCAACACTAACTAAAAGAGAAATCAGAGGGATAAAAAGAAGCTTTATTGAAAAAGTAGCATGGAGCGCAATGCGACTGAAGGCCGAAACATCCCTGTCATGGGTGTCCAGCAAGAAACATCCGGTCTTTAATAGGGGATATGATCTCCCCTGACTGCTAGGCAGGTTTCACATCATTTGTGCATGCTGGATATGTGGTTGTTAATGAGCTGTTGAGACACTGCTGCTCGTTCCTCTTGTAGCACCAATCGCAGTTTCGGAATCGTTACTGGCGATAAGTTACGTGCTGCCACGGGTCTCCCTAGTAAGTTCCGTACATGCTTGACGGGATTTAGATCCAGAGACCTTGCTTACCAATCCATGTGTTCAATATCTTCACTCTCCAACAGCTCTTCGACAGTAACTGTGCGATGAGGTGGAGCGTTGTCGTCCATGAAGAGGAACTGAGGACCCATAGCCCTTGCGAAAAGACGCATGTAAGGAAAAATAACCTCTTTACAATAGCAGTTCCAGGTTGACGAACCTCCTTGGGAGATATGAAGGTCGGTCCGGCTACCAAGCATTATGTCTGCTCCAACGAGAACTCCGCGACCTCCAAAACAGTCCCTTTTGATGATGTTGAAGGGGTTATTGCGTGTTCCCCGCTCTGTCCAGATGTGTATGTGTCTCGAATCGCAACTCAGACTAAATCTGCTCTCATCTGTAAAGAGTACTCGTCCCCATTCATTGTCTCTCAATTCCGGTTGTTCCCGGCACCACAGAGAACGCCTTCTCCGATGGGCAGGCGTTAGAGGTACACACCGTACAGGGCGTCGTGCAAACAGACCACCACCGTGCAGTCTTCTGGCCACGGTAAAACGCGATATCGGTCGTCCAGTCGCCTATGTCGTGTGTCTAGCGATTTCTCCCGCTGTCTGCCGCCTGTTTCGTCTGGCCTGTAAGGCAATATACCGGTCATCTGCGGGTGTGGTTCCTCGTGGACGACCCCTACTAAACCCTCGGATAGCTGTTCCTGTAGTTTGAAATTGTCTCCAAAGTCGTGAAACGATGCTGTGAGCAATTCCGAACTCTGCAGCCACACTTGTCACACTGCGGCCTTCCTCCAACTTCCCAATGATTCGACCTCGGGTAAAAGCATCCAGATGTCGTCTAACAGATTGATTATTCGCCATTTCTCGCTGAGGCAGCAACTCGGTGTGATTTTAACTGCTATACGGCGTGCAATCTCTTTGCCAGAAATACTGATCTTACACCGACAACATGCTTTATACTACTCAGACACTCCCCCATTATGTCTACCTGCATATCTGCGCATGTGCTACCGTACATCACCTTACTTAATCTCCTGATTGGTCTTTCTGTCCGCTCTGCCTCTTTGTTTAGCTGATATGCTAATTTTTCGACTTCGTCCTTAATTTTTGCACATCAGTGTATGTTAGCTGTAACCGCAAGTCTGCTCTTTTTGCTTTTCAGAAACTGCTAGAACTGTCTTGTGCGGCCGATTTAAAAGAGCGATTAAAGCCGGAGAGAAACATCTCGGCTCAGTCGTTGTTTAGATAACTGTTGTTGTTAGCTGTAACGAATTCGCATTGAGATCGTATTAGCTTTCTCTGCGCTTTGGATTGCGTTCTATTTAATGTTTAATAGTTTGAAATATAGCTACTGATTATGTTGCGTGATATTGCGACATTGTACAAATATCTTTGAGGAAAAATCTAGCTTTTTGTTAGCTAAAGGAAAAATCTAGCCTATTTCTTGTGATAGGAATAAACTTTATTAACTTTTTATCGGATTTGTGCATTCTGTCTATTAGGAACCCGTACGTCCACAACAATAATAAATATAAAAAGGCTCAAAAGGGCGTTTTTTGTGTTACCTTTATTTATTAAATTTTATGTTCTTCGCACTTAAACCTGTAAAGTTTCCTTTAGTTTAATTAACTATGTGCGTAAATAGTGTGCGTAGTAAGAAATGCGTTACCAACGATATCATTTAATTATTTATTATTAGAGCGTAGGAACAGTTACAACAGCGAGTAGATTTGCGAGTTAGAGTTCTTCTGCTGAGCAGCGGAATATGCCAGTTGCCAATTATCACAGACTAAACATTACATTAATTTCTAGTTGCCAGATTTTACAGATTAACATGAGAAATGCGCAACAACAAAAATGCGACGGGAAAGTGCTCCGTCAGTCAAACAATGAAGTTACAAGTACGGAACAAACCAATTATACGAATTTTTGTTAGCTTTCCTAAACTCTTTTCAGCTTCTCCTCGCCAGGATGTAAACTTCAGGTTAAAACTAAAGTTAATGAAGTGAGTATTTAAACGGGTGAATCTTGAAGTTTATTTAGAGCGTGTTTTCGCTAGCCAGCGCACGTTACGATTCTGTCCTTGCTGTTACTCACAGTTACTTAATATCGCTTTTTTTAAACTTATTTGATTCTTCCTTTCATATTTTGAAATTTAGGTTCATTCCAAATAAAATTTGCCCATTTTTTTATGATTTATTTTTAAAATTTGCATTTTTAAATAATTTTTATAAATTTTTCGAAAACAATTTTGGATTATAACCTATAAAACGTTTATAATCGTCTTAAAGTAGATGTATTTCTAAGCATACCTACACAAAATTACAGTTTTTTTATTCAAAACTTCCTAAGGTATACGTGAATTTACATATTGGCGCGTTTTGAAATTTAGCATATTCATTAAAAGCGATAATAACGCCAAATGTGGTTTACGCACTTTGACGACTTTTTGTTTTCTTCTCCTTTACAATGAAAAAAAGGAAAGGAAAATAGGTTGCTGTAAATTAAGAGTCCAAGAAGTGAATTATTCTTGGCGCAAATTGAAAAAATGCGCCAAGATAAAGTTTTAAATTTTTCCATAAATTTCCGACCAAAATTTTAATATCTAGGCATAATCACCAAAATATCAGGTTATTTCATAAACATCAGGTTATTGCAGCAGTCCAATTTCGTGTCAAAATACCTATGTTAGAACAATGCTATATATAAATCTAATATATATCAAGGCATGAAAAACGCAATTTGAATTTCGTCCATCGGCCCAGCAGAACGGGTGATACAGAATTGTACCTCCCCCCTTTTTTGCGCAGTGTACATCATCGAATTCTGTTTCATCTTCATTATCACTCTTACTCTGATCGGTAAATAAATAATCATCTTCCGTTCCAATATTAATTGTTATATTCCCATTGGAACGGAAATTACATTCCTGTTATTAAATACACTGCATTTTTTAAATGACTTTTGAATTATATCGGCTTTAATTTCATTCGATGTTTTTATTACGCACTCACACACTATATCTATATTGGTATAAAGCACTCGGCCATTTTTGAAATTTTTTTTTATGTTCTAATATCTACGTATTCGTGCGACGTTTTAAATTTTCTTTGAATGGTTTATTGATACTGTTGCGAAAAATTCGGCGGTTGCGCCTGTATGTAAGCTTTCCGGCATAGCACCAGGGGTGCCATAAAATAGTGTATGGTAGGGTTGCCAGATTGGCGACTTTATCGCCCATTTGGCGACCAAATCGGCGATATCCCATGGTCCAATCGGGAAGTTTCTAGAATAATTTCCTGTCGAGATATTTCTCGAAACCTGTGGAACCTAATGAAAAGCTATATAAACCCTTGCGTTTCTGAGAGCCGGCAGAGTGTGATTAAGAGTGTGATCAGTTGCGAGAGTGCGATTAATTGTGAGAATTGTGAGAATAGCTGCTTACTGTGAGTGCTAAGCTACGCGAGAGTTTTGTGAACGGAAAGCGATCGAGATAGTGCTTTGCCGTGAAGCTACCCTTACAGTATAGCTTGAGAGTGTATTGGTGATTGTTCCACGGTGCTTATTATAAGTTTAGTATTGCCGTGAAGCTACCTTTACAGTTACAGCCTGAAGCTGTATTGCTGATTGTGTCAGCGTATTTATTGTAGATTTTCGACGCTTTTAAAGGTAATTTTGGAACTGTGCTGTAAATAGTGATTCCTGTAAATAAATTGTGCTTTTTATTGTTCTGCATCGTGTTTTCATCGGATACTCTCAAATCCACGAACCCGTAAAACGCAACAATACACACATTTAAGGGCTGAACTAACGGCGTTAATCCTCCTGGAATAACTGCAACGGCTGTACGTCTACCGCGTCTCTTTCAACAATTTCTTCGTGTTATGCATTAGATGGGGATCTGAATATGTTCCACACTAAAAGACTTTCTTAAGGCAACAGGAAGTTTTTGCCAATCATTTCATATCCTCAATTTTATCGTAAATATTTTTTTGGAATTCGTAGGTCAATAAATACTTCTGGAAACTTCTCAATTTGTCGTTAAAATCTTTATTAAGCCTTTGCGGAACTTCTGTTTTTTTTTTTACTCTTAGAACTGAATTATGAATTTAAGATTAGAGATTATTTAAGATTAACACTTAGAATAAGTACAACTTAGAATTTCTTGGTACAATTAATCCATTCCGGCGGTTTTGTAGAACACAGTTCTTAACACTTTCTTCCAAGGTGGGCCATTATTTACTGTTTTATGCAAAGTACATTTATTCTTGGCTTATTAATTATTGTGATTTCATTTTCCTTCTTCTCCCGAATGGAATCTTTCACCAACATAAAACATCCTTGTTAGAGCACGGTTCCCATTTTCTTTCGCAAATAGAATGACTTTGCATTTGAAACCAGTATTGTCGTTGTTTCATTTGGCAGCAGCCATTTACTTCTAAAGGGATTACTAGAAGGATATTTGCTACCAAAAGAAACCCTAGATCAACTATATCTCAATTAAGACAAATGCGGTTTAGTAAAACCTTTGATGTTCACATCAAAATCACGGCTTCAAATGACTACAGAAGGAGAAAATATCTAACTCCTAATTCTGCGAATTCATTCGGGTTGGAAGGGTATTCTTAACCCAAATTATGTTCCCCTTTTCTAGAAACCCTAGAATAACATTCTTGCGCACATCTGCATTCAATACAATCCACCCTCTTTGCAGAATTACTTACTCCTTCAAGCATTCCCCCCACACATATTGTTCCCCTTAACGTTTGTCAATTCAGTGTACCGTTGCTCTAAAGCCTGGTTAAAGTCTTCGAATGAATGAATTCACAAGATAAAAGCGTCACACATGCATCTTTCAGCTTTCATCGTGAAAAAAAAGGTGCGTGTTACGCGGCGAATATACCTAAAAATAAAAAAAATTAACTTAAAATTATAGGTACGCGTTATACCCCTGAATATACGGTACATAAAACTACCCTTACGTGCTTCGTATACTGCCTAAAATTACTGTGTCTAAAATTGAGAAAATATTTTTTAAATCACATTTCTATTAAGAAAAAAGTTCTGTTTCGCAAAGAAAGACTGAAAGATGGCGAACCTCAGTAGTGCTTCAGTGAATACCAGAGAGACAGCAAAACCATTCATGCTGATCAATGAAACCGAGCACTGTAACCGTATCTCGCAACGAGATCTCTTTCCGAAGCACGTATACCTTTATCGGAGGAGTCTGCTGAGAGGCTTTTGATTGGAGAGAAAATGACGCTCCATTCAGTTGAGTTGTTTCAAATGACTTGTTTACAGTGCGATTAATTCCATGCATCGATAAACCATCTAAACGCTCATTGACAACAAAGTTTCCTTTCAATTAATTTTTTTCTCTTTTTTTCCTGTGAAGTTTCTGCGATTAATGAGAACAATTGTATTTTCCCGTGCGCCCTGGATATTATATTCTTTTCCTTTCGTAGAGGTTAGAAACTGATTCACCGTTTGTTCTATGTTTCCGACAGAACAATTGAGGTCCACAAGCAGTGCTGAAGAAATTTTGATTTACGAAGTGGCCTTTGTGTTTTGTCGGTTTCCCACTTCAGATCGTCTATAGGTCTTTAGACTATTAGCTTTTTTATAACCTATACTATTAACATCTGTGCACGTCTGTTTGTTCGTAGTATTATCTCCTCCAGAGATATTGAGCTTCGGGAGCGGTATCCCCGGATTTCGGTGGGAAGCTATTTCGACCATTCTCATCTTCGTACGACTTAATTAGCCGAGATATTAATTAAAAACGCTGAAAACATTAATTTTCGTCTTCATTTTTCCGAGTCGCAATCCTGGTGTTAAAAATCTGCTTTATTTCGAAAAGTGTTGCCACAGCTCGCTTTCAAATCGTAGAGTTTTTTAATGAAAAATGTCTAAGTTTTACAAAATATGAAATAAAAATAGCATTACCAGTCATTAAATGTATTATTCCCAATTCCAATAATTCATGAGTAGCAATTTCGACAATTAGCATCTTCGAACGACTTCAATCAGTTTAAATATTAATTAAAAACTTTAAAAATGCTCATTTTCGCACTCATTTTTCCGACTGGCAACAGTCTCGCGCGCTGGAGATAAAATCTGCTTTATTTCGAAAAGTGTTGCCACTGCTCGCTTTCGAATCGTAGTTTGTTAATAAAAAAATTGTAAGTTTTACAAAATATGAAAGAAAAATAGCATTGCCAAATTTTAAACATATTATTATTGTATAAGATCATATTCTGACGTCGAAGAAAGCACGCGAGTGCAGGTGACATCATCGTATGTTGATAGTTTTTCACGAATGTCAACATTTTTAATAAATAGCTGCTGTTGGCAACGTTTTTGTTTCAAAATAATATAATTGGCACGATATATTAATGCCACGCTGATACTTTTATTGATATTGAGAACACATTGTTATACACTCATGTCCATAAATTAAGGATAATGCAAAATCAGACAAAGGAAAAGTTAGAAGCAAAACAAATTTGACTTATTTGTAAAGCTTATTTATTAAACAAAAGGTAAGGAACAAAAAAAGATGCTATATGTTTGATATTATTTAAAAAATTAGCGATTTTTTCTCCCTGGAGAAAATACCAAAAAAAAAACTTATTTACAAAAAACCAGTATTACACGGTTGGTATGATTGTTAATACATTGTATGTCTCCCATACGATGCAATACAGTCCGTACAACGCCTAGGCATGCCGAGTATCAAATTATCGATCTGATCTTGGGGGCATATTACACCACTCAAAAAGCAATGCTCTCCGAAGTTCCGGTAGACATGTAGGAGGAGGTTGACGGGCTGCAACTCGTCGGCCTAGCATGTCCCACACGTGATCTGCTGGATTCCAGTTCGGTGAGAATGCTGGCCAATCCATACGGGTGATATCGTCCGATTGAAGGCATTCGCTTACGATGTTTGTACGGTGAGGACGGGCGTTGTCATCCATAAACACAAATTGCGCGCCCATGGCGCCCCGAAACAAACGTACATGTTGTTCCAGAATGACGACCCGATAGATTTGGCTTGTCTTGGTTCCAATTTGAATATGCAGGTCAGTTCTGGAAGCCAGAATAATTCCACCCCAAACGAGCACTCCTGCACCACCGTAACGGTGTCGTTCGATGATGGTTTCTTGGTGGTAACGGGTACCTGGAGCTCTCCATATGAAGGTCCGGCGAGAATCAGACTGCAAGCTAAACCCGGACTCGTCGGAAAACATCACTCGAGCCCACTGTTGCGGTGTCCATTGTGCATGCTCTCTACTCCAGGCTAGTGACCGCAGGCGACAGTGAGTTGCAGTAAGTGGAACGCATCTGACAGGTCTACGAACGTATAGACGCATCTGCCCTAAGCGTCTGTACACGGTCTGCCTTGAAATGTCTTACCAGTGGCCGAAGAGAGCCGACGCGACAGGTCTGAGGCTGTGCTCCGCCTGTTTCTTTTGGCAGTAACTGCCAAATGCCGGTCCTCATTCGGCGTTGTCACTCTGGAGCGACCTGTGCTGTAACGTCTACTGACATTACCATCATCTCGCAATCGTTGCCAAAGCCTGGAGATGGCCCTCCGGGCAATTCCAAGTTCGTCTGATACTTCCAGTTGGGTACGCCCCCATTCCAGACGGCCGATCATTCTACCACGTAAAAAATCATCCCACTGCGTCCTTTGTGTCATAACTTTTCGGTTATTGCTCTGAAATGCTTATAAAGCGCCTCCGAACAATTTTACTTCTTTGCCTGTATTCCTTATGTATCACTCTCTTACACTCTCGTCATTGTGATGTACCATCGGTGTCATCCGGTTACTTCCTGAAATTTGCACACGATTCTTGAAGATGTGTGTAGTGATTTTACGGGTGATATATTTATTTTAGAGTTCGATTTCCGCTTGACTCCGAATTATCCTTAATTTATGGACATGAGTGTATTACACTCAATTTAAATCATGACGTAATACGTATTAACTTGAAGTGTCAAAAGTTTTTTTTCCTGGTTTGGCGACGAAAAAATTATTTACGAACTGGTTGTTGAATGGAAAGAATGAACTCATTTCATTTATTCTGAAATGTTTTTATACATTTGCTTTTCAGGGATACATAGAACTTTGAAATTTTGCTTGGGCTGCAGCCCGCTAGTATTAAAAATAACTTTATGTGAAGACTTTTTCATATTTTCTCAATAAAATTCGCTTAAAAGAGAGATCTATCATCCAAACTAGCTTGATAACTAGAAGTCGTGAAACTAGAAGCTTCACGACATTTTATAATATAAATTTTAAAATGAATTTTTGAAAATTATGTGTCTTTACCTTCAGTGTAAACTACGCCACATGTAATAAATGTTGCATTTTAACTATAACTGAGCATCCATTTCTCGGACATTAAAACATAAAATGTCAAATTTTGCAACTCCGACAAATTCATTTAAAAACATATTTTTGAGAATTATGTCATCTTATGATTTTAAGCCCAGCGGTTAAGTTGCTGAACACTGGTAGTTCTGACCTGAGTTCGATTCCAAGCAAACGGGCTGGCTGCATGGGCGTTTTTCTGGTTTTCTCCCTGTGTAAAGGATATACGAACCAGTATCCCGTAGAATTTCTCCCCGAAGGTATCCCTTCCCTTAGGCAAATAGCCATAGTGTGCTTTACCGTAAACAAACATGCCAATAGCAAACACTTCACGAGGGAAAACATAAGAAAATTCCTGAGAGAAGCATTCGAAGATTTAATTTGATTGTAGCTGTTTAGTGCTTCAGTTACTTTTTTTAAAAATTCTCTTGTAGAGTCATTAAGTTTTTTTGAAACAGGAGATGTGAAAATATGCAATGCCCTCTCCAGGGATCGAACTTAAACATCTCGAATAAGCGCCGAATCTGCCGGGGTTACACCCCGAAGGCATGCAGAAAGGAGGGAGAAAATACCTTATACACTGACTACCAATAAGTATTTGGACAGCTATGCAAATGACGATATCTGCGGTCCTAAGGTACGTCACGGACTCCGCCGGTATATATCGTGTAGGAAACAGCATCGGCTTTAGTCGCACGCAAGATACCTCGCAGTTCGGAGCTCTCTGACTTCGAGAAAGGTATAATTATCGGGTATTACAAATGTGGCCGATCCTTAAGGAACATATCTAGCGATCTGAAGTACCCAAAATCGACAGTGGCCTATGTGATTAAGAAGTGGAAGGTGAGCGGTGATTGTCGGAATGTGCCCCGAGTCGGCAGACCAACGAAACTGGGAGATAGAGACCGACGAGTGCCGTCCAGAGAAATTCGGAAGAACCGCACCCAACCGATGGCCCTCATCCGCGAGGAGTTTCAACAGGCATCTGGGAGTATTGTTTTAATGAATGAATACCATCCATAAGGAAGCACATCTGCCTGGTTTCCATGGTCGTGCTGCTGCCCATAAACTTTTGATCACAAAGTCCAACCGCGCTGCACGGTTAATGAGGTGCAAAGCACATCGAAATTGGACCATAGATCAGTGGAAACGGGTTCTTTGGAGTGACGAATCAAGGTTCACCCTTTACCGTTTGGATGGCAGGTCTGGGTCTGGCATCTACCTGGAGAACGTCTCCTGCCAGAATGCATTGTGCCAACAGTCAAGTTCAGCTGAGGTGGAATTATGGTCTGTGGTGTTTCTCCTGGTATGGGCTGGGATTAGTTCGGCGGAGGTGGAATTATGGTCTGGGGGTGTTTCTCCTGGTATGGGCTGGAACCCTTGGTCACCATTCATGGTAAGCTCAACTCCGATGACTACTGCACTATTTTGGATGACAATGTGCTTCCCTACGTTGTGACAGTTTTACGGGTTGGACCCCTGTTACTTTCGGGGCGACAATGCCACTTGTCATGTTTCGACGCTAACCAAGGCTTGATGTGGTGCCAATGGAGTTCATCGAATGAACTGGCCTGCCCAGAGTCCAGACCTGAACCCTATCGAGAACCTCCGGGACGAGTCGCATCGCCGAATTCAGGGGTGCACTACCCGTGCAAAATCGGTGAAGGAACTTCTAGGTCCTCTCCAAGCCGAGTGGAAGAAAATACCACTAGCTGTCATACAAAGACTTGTGGAAAGTATGCCCCGGAGGGTCCACGCTGTAATTACCTCTCGTGGAGGCTCTATCAACTATTGATTCTGAATAAAGTTAGTTTTTCTTTTCTATCACAGGTGTCCAAATACTTATTGGTAGTCAGTGTATATTTCCCATTTTAAATGGCGATTGGGGATTAGGAGACCCAATCGCCAAATCCTGGTGGTGAAGAATTATCATCCACCACCTTTTAGTCCGGGCGCCATTGTAGAATCATTAGGTTTTTTTGAAGTAGGAGACGTGAAAATATGCAATGCCCTCGCCGCGACACAAATCTGAATCTCTCGAATACGCGACGAGTGTACTACCGTTACACCACGATGGCATGCAGGAAGGAGGAGAAAATACCTTATAGTCTGAAAATGAGCTTTTTTGGACAGCTGGAAGTAAAAATATCAAAACGTCTTTAGATATTAGTCTGGTGTTGGCAAAATGCACAGTTGTTTCGGAGCCATTTTTCAGCTGCAGACTCGCTAATACGTTCTAAAACTGCTATATTTCGGGCATACACCAAGCGACAATATGAATGTCAGCATTCACATAGTCGCTTGGTGTATGTCCAAAATATTTGCTAAATTTCCTTATTTATTTCTTACACCGGCAGATGTCGACATTCAATTCGGTAAAAAATATTTTTGTTACGTTTTTAAATAATGCTAGAACGTTAAAATTGTGCTATACGTCAAAATAAGAGAAAGCTTTAAGTAACAGCACATGTAAGCATTGAACTTAAAACGAACAGTACACAGTGAGAAAAGAAAATAACACCAGTAATAAATAAACTTACTTAATTAAGCGTGTAAGGTTTATCCTAATTTTATTAACAGTTATTTTAAGTTTATGCATCTTTCCTATCTTTCTCGTTTTAGATTACAATTTCCTACCAGAATGTAACACTTCAGAAACGCAGTGAATGCAAATGAGTAAAGAGTAGTATTTAATTCGATATTTGACCGACTTCGAGAGAGAGAGTCTGAGTTTCTGACTAGCGCGTATTTGCTTTTGGCTGCGTCCCTCTTGGCTATTGCTACGCTCGGCCGTACTTTAGGCCCTTGTTTGGCTTCGCCGACTTGATTAAGATTTAGAGGCTAACTACTTAGAATCTTGATAACTTCGGTTATATTTTCAGTTAGCTTTAGTTAAGCTCAGTTTAGTTTAATTTCATAATTATTTAAGTTCGAGCCCAAGTGCAGACTTTGCTGTACGTTCCGAGTCAGGAACTGATTGTATCAGTTCCTGACTCGTATCTGAGAAAGAATCTGAGAAAATATCTGTTGTATCTGAGAAATTAAAGGGTAGTTAACCCTTCTTAACGTCTCTGTTAACACACTTAAGCAATTATTCACTTGTTAGTGTTTGTGGGGCTCAAGAATTGAACACCGAATTAAATAAGTAAAACCCCGCATGTGATTGAATTTATAGAAGCTTATTTATGGCAATAACTTAAACTGTTATAACATTTCGAATTGCGCAAGAGTTCTTGCTTACACAACGCCTCTCTGTCTGTCCTCTCCTTTTCTCGTTTCAATCTCCACCAGAGCATATGTTCGACGTACACCGGTGATGGACCGAATGTATAAGAATATGACCGAATATTCCGTCTTTCACCGACGGCATGGTTGACATTCTCCAATTTCAGTCTTTCACGATAACGTACACATACACGTATACAAATACGTATAACGTATACATATAACGCATACAAATGCCAAGCAACTGGAAAACTTAAAATTTGTAAATCTTTTCAAATTGCATTTTTTTTATAATTTAAGAATATGGGTACACTTCTTAAAAAAGTCTATCCCAACATGTCAGGACTGAGTGTTCGGTGCATATTCTTGGAAAACATCTTCGTGACAGTTTAAAGTCCTGATCTTGAACAAGGAGCTGAATGCAGCTATGTTCTGTGGTAGAATATTGTGATTTCAGTTGGAGAATAACTGCACTTGAAAGGGACTTAAAAACCTCTTTTATTAAATCACACTTATGTACAACCACTGCCCCACTCGGGAGGGATACAGAAAATAATGACCGCCACTTGGGTCTAAACTGAACAATCAAATTTAATTTAAACTAAAGCTAATTAGAAATTAAATCAGTCGTCGCTCACAGAGCTGTAACGCGAGGTTGGCCTCTAAACTAAATGGTGCGTAGCAAGATTTAACTAATACTGACGCACTTGGAATTACTTCAATAAGCAATCACGTAAAAGCGCTACGGCTTAGAATTTAAATGCTAGCTAGTCAGGCGAACGTCGAATAGAGTGACCGTGGTCTCAGACTAAAAACTCTCTCACTCTGAGAGGTTTCTACCTCTTGCTTAAATAGAACTTGGCTCCACTTCAAATTAGCATAAAGCTAAAACGCGTACTTCTTCTAACGGGAAGTTGAAAATGAGAAGCGATAGAGAAGTAAAAATTAGAATAAAACTTTGTTAGTTTAATAAAACCTTACAAACATACTACGAGAATCTTTTGTGAAATTGAATGCTTCTGTTGTTTTAGATACAGTGATTATTAGCAAGGTTCTTAAAAATTCAACCGTGTCCGCTTAAAATGAGTGACTAAAGTCATGTACTAATAAAGGTGATTTATATTCTAAGCACATTTTATTTTGGGGGCTACTATAAGAAGCCATTATGTTCACTAAGAGGAAACATGAAATTCGCCGGGATTCGAAATGCGAATCTTCCATTTGCTTGCTGGATGCATGCTGACCACTTACATGATGAGATTGCGCATGTGTTAAATGTTATATTTCCTTACGCACATTTCTGTCTATGTGAAAAAGATATTAAAAATCGAATGCGGACATCACGTGACTTTCTTGTACGGCCTATTAAATGATACACATTTTTTGCCACACTTCATTTAAACTAATTTCCTCGAATTTCGTTATAGATATATTTCTAGTTTCGTCAATTCACTTCTCACTTCACGGAAAGTCATTTAAAGTTCACTTTGGGTCCCACTGGGCAAAAAGACATTGACGTTGGTTCACCAACTGCTTTCATTCACTACTAAGAGTTTCAGTCCTAAACAAACAGCCGTCGCGTTGGGCCTAGCGCCACTTATGCTTCTAAATTGTTGCAGTTCTAAAATCATTGTATGCACATGAATTAAAGGCATTAAAATCTTAACTGGCAACATAATTCAATCACTTTTAAAGCAAAAATGAACAATTTTCGAAAACATAAAAATAAATAAAAAATCTGAAAGGTTTCAGATTTTAAATTACGTCCAAAGGGGCGTTTTTTAAACATTTTGTATGTGACTTTTATTTATTGAATGTCATGTTCTTCGCATTTAAACCATAAAATTCAGTTCAAGAACAATATCGCAGAATCATTTTAAACCGAGCCTATCTTTAGAATTTCCTACACACAGTCTCACGCGCCGCAGATAAAAATGTTTTTTTTCTGTACAACGTTGCCATGGCCCACTTTGAAATCCTCGAGTTTGTTCATCAAAAATTCGTTAAAGTGTTACAAAATATGAAATCGTTCATGAAACAAATTTCAAATTTTGACTTCCAGATGCCTACATTCGCAGCAGGATCACGGCATTCAAAATTCGATGGCTTTAGGTACCGTCGTTTGATCACGATGCGAGAAACATACATACATTTATGCACATTCTTCATTAATTAATTTCTTTAAATATAACACAGAGCTGCAATATTTTGTGGCAACAGTTTGAAAAGGGATACAGACTTTTAATGTTTCCGACGCAAAATCGCAAAACGAAAACAATAGTCCTTCAGGGACAAAGCCCCTTTGGACTAATAAAACTCCATTAAAATATACCAATTACGTGACCTAATAATCATGAAATTTTTGGCGAACATATTCGTAACTGTAACAAAGTCTTGATCTCGAACAGGGAGCTGAATGCAGCTATGTTCTGTGGTAGAATAACTGCACGCAATTAGGGTTTTAAAATGACCCTTTTATTAAACTAATATTTGCAGCCACTTCCCAACTCGGAAGGGATAACAGAAAATAATGACCGCACTTGGGTCTACACTGAACAATCAAATAATTTAAAATAAAGTTGAATAGAAAACTAAGAAGTCGTTGCTGTCAGATCTATAAACGCGAGGTTTTCCTCTATGCTAAACGGGTGCGTAGCAAGATTTAGCTAATACTAACGCAGTTAGATTACTTCAATAAGTAATAGCGTAACAGCGCTAAAGCTTAGAACTTTAATACTAGCTAGTCAGGTGGACGTCGAACAGAGCCGCAGTGATCCGAGACTAAAAGCTCTCTCACACCGAGAAGTTCCTTGCTAACCTTTTAAATACAAAAACTTGGCTCCACTTCAAATTAGCATAAAGCTGAAACGCGCGCTCATTCTAACGGGAAGTTGAAATAAGAGCTTACAGGAAAGAGAAAATTAACACAAAACTTTGTTAGTTTAAGCTAAAACCTTACAATTTATGCACATGTTTATTTAATATTACTCGTTTGTTGTAGTATTTTCTTCTAGGAAAGTCTTCATTTCAATCTACTTTTTTTTCCGTTCTTCAGAATAGTTATTTTCCCGAAGGATGCGATCGATCCCAATTATATGCATGTGGATCGCAGAACTAAAGAATTGGTTATAAATGATGAATCCACGTATGTTTGTCCCCTACGTCTTAAATCCTTTAATTATAAATCCAGATTATAAAATTATTATTGACTGATTTGAAGCTGTCAGCATATAGCCATTTTTATGGGAGAAGACTTTAAAAACTAAATGTGCCCCGAGAAACTGGAGATATTTCAACAAGATAAGTGTAGAATTCCAGAAACACAACAAATCGGTAACGGAAAATGGTTCTAAAATATCTTCTGGATAATATTGTGGATCTTAGCATTTTTCTCCACTCTCTTTAATTTGTCGTTATATGAAAAGCCAGCAACAATCATAAATCTCGCAATAAAACTCTCTTTAGATACTTTGAAGCATATTTTAATATTTTGTTCTCCTCTTTAATGAATCAATTTTTATTGCAGTCATTTAAGTACGACCAAGATTCGTCTATTGTTCCATTTTTGTCTGGATAAATGTTTCTCATAAAGAATTCTGCGTCGCGTTCTGCGTTCGGCGATATGCCGTGTAGAAAGACGATGCACATTATGCTTTTCGCTTTTTTAAGATTCAAATAAGCGTTAATCACTTTGTTCACAGTTAACATTTTAATGATTTTGCAACTGCCATTTTGACTTGGCAGATTTTCTTTTAGCATTAAAAATCTTACTTTTCCAATATTCGAAACATATCGTTTTTTCCTTGGATAAGTATTTGGAACAATTTTTCCTCTTTAAGCTAAATTTTGCCATTTTGTTTCTTTGTTATTGGCAACATTAACCTATCGTAGCTTTCGATATCGAGAAAATATAGCTTTAAAAGCGTTTTTTAATAGAATAATTTTCTTCGGAAAGAACACAGCCTTCCGTCCAAAGCTTCTTTATAAGCAACATTTCGCATGAAAACAAAATTGTCAAGCGGCAGACTATATTTTGTACTTTCAGGAATACAGTTGCAGTTAAAAAAATTCCTAATGGAAGATTTTTTTTTAGTTCAAAGGGGCAATTTGCAAAGAAGAACTATTAATTTCGTTTTGGCATTTTGCGTGGATTCACTAAAAGCGTTGTTTCACTTTTCAAATTGTTGCTACCAAATATTATCGTCTTGTATTATATTTGAAGAAATCAAATAATGAAGAATGTGCATAAGTGTAGGTACGTTTCATATTTTGTAAAACTTTAACGAATTTTTGATCAACAAAGTCAAGGATTTCAAAGCGAGCAATGGCAAGATTGTACAGAAAAAAATATTTTTATCTCCAGTGCCTCAGACTGTGTATCGGAAATTCTAAAGATATGCTCATTTTAAAATTATTTTGCGATATTGTTGTTGAACTGAAATTTTATGGTTTAAATGCGAAGAACATGATATTTAATAAATAAACACACAAAACTTAAAAAAAACGCCCCTTTGGGAGCAATTTAAAATCTGAAACAATAAAGGTTTTTTTTTTTTTTTTTTTTTAACAGCAAAGCAAATTTGTCTAAAAAGTACGCGAAGAGCTTCTGTAAAAGAGAAGGTTTGAGATTAAAATCTCTTTGCTTGTAAATAACACTTGTAAGGTTTTAGTTTAAACTAACAAAGTTTTATGTTAATTTCTCTTTCCTGTGAACTTTTATTTGAACTTCCCGTTAGAATGAGCGCGCGTTTCAGCTTTATGCTAATCTGAAGTGGAGCCAAGTTTTGTATTTAAAGGTTAGCGAGAAACTTCTCAGTGTGAGAGAGCTTTTAGTCTCAGATCGCTTCGGCTCTGTTCGAGGTCCACCTGACTAGCTAGTAGTTAAATTCTAAGCCTTAGCGCTGTTACTCTAATATTTATTGAAGTAATCTAAGTGCGTAGTATTAGCCAAATCTTGCTACGCACCCTTGATAGTTTAGAATAGAGGCCAACCTCGCGTTTAAAGCTCTGAGAGCAACGACTACTTAATTGCATAATGAACTTTATTTTTTAAAATTATTTGAATGTTCAGTTTAGATCCAAGTGCGGTCATTATTTTCTGTTATCCCTTCCGAGTTGGGAAGTGGCTGTAAATAGTGGTTTAATAAAAGCGTAATTTTAAACCCTTCGCACGTGCAGTTATTCTACCACTGACATAGAACATAGCTGCATTCAGCTTCCTGTTCGAGATCAGGACTTTGACACTGTTACGACAATGTTTGCCAAAAGTATGCACAGAACACTCAGTCCTGATACACTTACTCTATGTTGCTTTTAAATTCTTTACACTATTTTGATCCGTCAGTTTTGGCCAGACAGAATTTTATATGTGAAATTAAAACAATGCATCTCCATCGAAATGTTAAAAAAAAAAGCAATAAAATATATATTAACCACAGTTTGCTTAAAATATCGAATAACTTGGACGCTGCTCACTTCCGTCAGAGTTTTTTTTTAACCACATAATACAACATGGGGCTCAACACAAACATCTTTCGAGCAATTCGAGCAACAAACGATTGCGATATAAATCGAAGAACATTCTCAAGATGGAAGAAATCATTAACCGGTGCTCTGTAATCTCAAAAGCTTTGACCTGTCAAAACCATGAAATTATGGTTTTATTAAGATCCATTCACTGCAGTTGCAGTGTTTTAACAAGCCGAACTGAGCTTTTAATGTTTCGATAAGTGTCACGATCCCCCCTCTCACTCCAACAGATCTCCTTCCCCCCTCTAATGGGATTCGCTGTATCTTAAAGCAGATGGGGTATTTTTCTCCGTATGTGTGGAGCTGGGATATCGGAGAAGATAATTATTATTGTATCGGCTGCACCTATCTTCGACAGATGATTCTGTTTAAAAAAAGGCGGTAAGGCAAATTTAAGGGGCACCGAATCATTATTCGCAACCTCCTAAGATGCATTTGTAAAGATTTCTGTTAGATTTGAGTTCTAAATACTTTTATGCTCAAAACATTCTCGGGAAATGCAATTCTATTTCATTTTTTGAACTAAATATTCCAAGAGCTGAAACTAATGAATTAACTGGAAATTGTTGAGGCCATCGGTTCTTTATCCGTCATATTAGTGATTAGGTGTCATCTTCGTTTAATCACTACATTATCTATAGCGATCTGTAGGACCTGAAATGTACACCTTGCAAATATTCCCCGTTCTACTGGACCGATTATCTAAATTTAACTTGTGTTTTCCATGTCTCGAAAGCGCGACTTAGAATATATATTAGATTTATATATAGCATTGTTCTAATATAGGTATTTTGACACAAAATCGGACTTTTTCTGAAATAACATACCAAATGTTTTCTTCATATTTCGATTCTACGACTCAAATTATGGGAGAGTTCCAAGCCTAGTTAAGGGCAGTGATTCCTTGCATTCGTTTAGGGTTTAGTTAAGAGTTAAGACGTGTAATTGAGGGAAGTGATTCCTTTCGATCGTTTGGGGTCTCCTTAAATGTTAAGATGGCTTCTTGAGGGCAGTGATTCCTTGCGTTCGTTTAGGGTCCAATTGAGAGTTGAGACATTTAGTTGAGGGCAGTGATTCCTTTCGTTTAAGGTCCAGTTAAGAGTTAAGACATCTAGTTGAGGGCAGTGATTCCTTTCGTTCGTTTAGGGTCCAATTAAGAGTTAAGACATCTAGTTGAGGGCAGTGATTCCTTTCATTCGTTTAGGGTCCAATTAAGAGTTAAGACATCTAGTTGAGAGCAGTGATTCCTTTCGTTCCTTTAGGATCCAATTAAGAGTTAAGACATCTAGTTTAGGGTAGTGATTCCTTTCGTTCCTTTAGGGTCCAATTAAGAGTTAAGACATCTAGTTGAGGGCAGTGATTCCTTTCGTTCCTTTAGGGTCCAATTAAGAGTTAAGACATCTAGTTGAGGGTAGTGATTCCTTTCGTTCCTTTAGGGTCCAATTAAGAGTTAAGACATCTAGTTGAGGGTAGTGATTCCTTTCGTGCGTTTAGGGTCCAATTAAGAGTTAAGACATCTAGTTGAGGGTAGTGATTCCTTTCGTTTGTTTAGGGTCTAGTTAAGGGGAAGGATTCCTTTCCTCCGTTTAGGGAATTAGTTAAGGGGAGGGATTCCTTTCGAAGGAAAAGTGGCTCTATATACGTTACACGTGAAGAAAACTACGAACACGCCCATGCAGGCAGCCCGTTCTCAGGGATTGAAACCCAGAATCGAACTACCAGTGTTCGGCTACTTCTCCGCTCGGCATCTGGTAGGCCTGATAATTTTTGAAGTTTAAAATATTAACGAAAGACTTAGTATATTAAAGCGTTGATTAAGGTGAAGGGCACTATGATAATCTGGTCTAGGATGGGAGGCATTTTAGAAAGAAACTCTAAGAGAAACTTGTTAATATCAGGAAAAATATTGATTGGGGATTAAAAGATTTTAACAAATGCATCCTTGGTAACCTTTACATACTCACTCTACTGTTGGAATAATCTTAGGCTCTGACAACAGAATTGCATATTTTCTCCTTTGAAGTACTGTATCAAACCTTGCATTTTTTGCACGTTTGCCTACATGATTTTCAAGCGCCAGCTGATAATGTGAGAGTAATGAAGTGTCGCGTGCGAACGGGTTCCCCGTGAATTGAATGCACACGTCCGATAATACGTTAATAAAATTTACTTTTATCAAAAGAAATATTTCAGAACTCTGGAATTTTCCACCGAAATATTCGTATAAATGTTCACCGTATCACACAGTATAATCAGCAGTTACATTTCAAACTACTAAGAATGTTAAATACAAATGTTAAATACAACGCAGTGCAAAGCTAAAGTGAAAGCTAACTCCGATTTATCTAAGTTCGCGCGGAACTACAACTGACAACAACCATAACTAAGCAACTGAACTCAGATGCTCTCTCTCCGGGCTTTTATAGTTTTCAACCAGCCACCGAGACATTTCTGGTACTTTCTGTTTCTCGAAATGACTGGAAAGCAGTAAGAATATGGAATTTACGGTTACAGCTAACGAAGCGGTCAATTACATTTATTCAATTTCGATACATATTATACGGTGATACAGGGACCGGACCAAAATGTCGCCAAATGGTCTACAAATTTGGCGACGGTGATTTATCGCCAAACGGGGCGACAAAATTAGCTGTCAAAACCATTATCAGCTCGGCGAGATATAACCAAATTACCGAAATACTTATTTACTCGATGTTAAATGTACTTGCCCCTGTATTCTTGCTTTTCCGGCATAGCTTTCTCTTAAAATTTGTTTCGCGCTTCATTACACAGAAGAAATACAACAATTTTACTTACAATGCTACTAAAATTACCTACTTAAGTACAAAATTACTACTACTACTACTAGTACTAAATTACTACTACTAGTACCTACTTAAGTACAAAATTCGTAACAGAACGATTTGTGGGAGCAGATACGCCACGAATATGTTTATCATTCCGAAAACTGTTTATGTAGTTAAACTTCGTCATAACAGAGCTTTTGCAAGTAAACTTTGGAGAATTTCCTTTTCATTTCATCTCACTTGTCACTGCGTCATTTACAAATGAAGTTAATTTAAAAAGTAAAGCTACTTGAAATTAGGCAAATCATTTTGAAATTTATATTACTTGAAGTGTGGAATTCGAATTTATTTTTATAAATAAATAAACTTTATTTGAAGTATGACGAGTGTGTGGAAATACTTGGCGATTTAAACAGACTATACTGCCCAAAAGGAACAATACTTAGTAACTCTGATTACCTTACTGAAGTTCGAATCCCGGAGAAGGCATATACTATCCTTATGGCATGGGGACATTCTCAATATATGGCGAACCAAAAGTCATCTCGTGTTGTTTGGTGGTAGGAAAAGAGCGATGAGAGGCTTTTGGACGTACCCCGGGGGGTTGTCCCTCTCAAAATTGTACTGTCACTTATATGGTGCCCAAGGTGGTACCCATAGGTACCCATAGGTGTCACCTACATGCTCGCTATTGTGGTAAGGTGTACGAGATTACGCACCTTACCACAATGAATTTCGTGGGCTTGTTCTGATGAGGTCAGACGAGTGAAATTAGTCAGAACAACAAAACAGAGGGTGGTTGAAGTGTTTGCACAAATCTAGCGTCTTAAAAAGAGTTCTTGATCTCTAAAAATGTAAGTAAAACTTTCATTTTTGGCTCGACATCGATAGCAATATAATTTCGGGACTATTTTTTTTTGTTTATTCATTTATTTAGTTAATTCTTTTCTTTCAGTTTCTTCCCGCTAGTTTCAATTTTGAAGGTGGCAGCGCGTTTTTTCCCAGGCAAACCCGATCAATGCCTCGGCAAGCAGAAGCAGCGGCCAGTCGTCTCGAAAATTCCCCTAACTTGAAGCGCGTAATTCAATAAAACTAAACAATCTTCTGCGAGTGTAAAGAATTCATTAACCGAGGAGACTTTGAAGCGCTCGAAACCATTCTTATTAGTATGTAAATGAACGGAAGCAGAATGTCGAAATTTTATTCTCTTCTCTCTGTTTCTTTTTTCCTTCTTATTGCTGTTGCTCTCTCTCTCCTGTGCTTTCCAGTTAGTTATGGCGATTTGCTGAAACAGATCACGTACTCTAAAATGGCGGATGTTTAGAACAACGAGGCGAAAATCGCAAGCGAGCAATCGTTCTCCGAAACGTTTCAACAGCCGAGTTGCATGCTGTTTAGCGCCTTCTTTTTGATGACTATGTGTGTGTGCGAGGGTAAGCAGTTCGCATCTGCAACTTCTGAATTCTCGAGAGATAAATAAATACGGGTACTTTTAAATATTTGAGCTTTTGGATGGCAACAGAATTAATTTCGTAATATCAGTTTTGAGCAAGCAAATTTAAGAATCGGTATTCTGGCTTATTAGAAATAATATTAAGCTGTTCCGAAGCGGCAAAACGAGAGGGAGACACAAAATTAAATTCCATTGCTACCTATTAGAAACTCCATTCCTATGCTAACAAAGCAGTTCTACGCTCGATGCAGCTAGCGAGAAAAATATAATTACTTCCTCGTACGAAGTAAAAAGGAAGTATTATAATCGCGAAATATTTTCAGTATCATATTTCAACGAAAATATCGATTTTGACCTCTACCGAATGCAATTTAACGATGTTTTTGAGTGACATTCGTACGTTAGAACAGAACAAAGGACTTTTTCAACCTAAAAAAAATTACAAAACTGATTTAAAATGGATTTTCAAGAGATCTTTTCGTGGCGTCTCTGCGTAAGTATGTACGTATGTGTGTATCTCGCATAACTCAAAAACGAGTAGCCTCAGAACGTTGAAATTTTGTATATAGGACTGCTGTAACATGTAGATGTGCACCCCCCATTTTGGTTGCAATCGGAAGCATCAAAAGTATATAAATTTATGTATATATATATGTCCACTGTGTTACTCGGCTAGGTTTTATTCTTATATGTTGGTAAATTGTGCATTTTTTGCTTTAAATATGATTGAATTATGTTTTTCTTATCTTCCGGTTAAGGTTTTTATGCCTTTAGTAAATCTTCATGCAAGATTTGTAGCAATTATCAAGAATTTAAACTTGTTTAATTACGGCTAAGAACGTTGAAATTTTCTATATAGGACTGCTATAACACGTGGATGTGCACCTCCTATTTTGGTTGAATCATTTTGCTCATGGCGGACATGTTTGTTTACATTTGAAACTTAGAAGACTATTGCATTTATTGCCGATCAAGAGAAACTAAGCTTCGCCAGAACAAAGATAGCGCCTTCTTTTATTATTGCGAATTAAATCACGCTTAATCCATTCTGGAATTCATTCGATTAAATAAGTGTTTAAGACTTACTTCGGATTTTTAATATAGATAATTTGCGTTGTTATGTATTTCTGCCTTGTCTCGAAGTGAGAACTGAATGAATTGAATAAGAAATGCTGAATCGTCTGTGAAAAAAAATGTTTTTTTTGTGTAATTTCTTTTACACATCGTTTTAGATTTGTTATAGTATTTGGATAGAGCATGTGGCAACGATTACGTCATTCTCCATATGATATACATAATTTTTGTGCATTCTGATGAGTTATAAAATGAATGAGATGTAACGTTGCTAAGTCAAGCTAGTGCCAGAGTGTCGCTGTGGCACTAAGCTAATATAGTGAATTTTATTGAGTGCATTTATTCCCTTGTGGTTTATGCGCTATCGATGAAGTAGATTTAATACAATCCAATAAGTTTAAATGAAATGCAAAATGCGTATAGTTTAATATTCCGTAGAAGGAAGTCATGTGGTGTACACATCAGATTTTTTTTTGCATTGTGACTATGAAAGATATTTTATACCAAAAATTTATAATTTTTTTGGAATGAAAATATTATTAAAATCAATCATAATTGTTACTTTAGACACATAGTTGTTAACTGTAATAATTTGGAAATCATAATTAAAAAGTCCATAGTAATATAAAAGGGGTGTAACAGTTCGAAGCTAACAAGTAGGTCAAATTCTAAGCTAAGTTTTCGCTAAAAATTCGATGCTAAACTACCCTTTTTACTTTTTACGCCGTCCAGTGACCACCTGATAAGGCCGTTGAACACTGGTAATTAGAACCCGTTTCAAATCATGGCAAACGATTTGGTATTTTTGGTGTTTCCGTCGGTTTACCTATGTGTAATGTAAGTAAGAGCCATTTTGCCTTAGAAAGTTATCCCCGAAAGCAGACCTCTTCTTAGCTGATAGTCTTAATCAAATAATGCAATCCTATCACATCCTAGGAAATTTCTTTAAATCTTAATTCAAATTAAATAGTGTTAACGAAGTGTCAATAATTAAGTTAATTATGAACTAGTAGTTTGAAACTTGCAAGATAGTTCCATTTTCCCTTTCTTGTACGAAGTAAAAGAAGTATTGTAATAGAGAAAAATTTTGTTATCATGCTTCGACGTGAACGATTTGGCGTGAACGTAGGTTGATATAATTCAAACAAAATAAACATTCAACAGTTATAATAGACATGCATGTTCGTGTGTAACACTCATGGGAGTCTGAAGGTCTGAAACAGCGGTTGCAGAAGACACAAAAGAAATGGGTTAACAGAGGGTACAGTCCCCTCTTACAGCCATACAGGCCTCGCAGCTTGATGTCATACTGGAAATAAGGCATTTATCAGTGCTTGTGGCAATGGGTCCCACTCATTCAGTAATGCCGTTTTCAGTTCCTGGATGGTTCTCGGAGGGGAATTCCAGACATACTCTATCGGGTTGAGGTCTGGAGACCTGGCTGGCCAATCCATCCGACGAAAACCCTTACTCTCGAGAAATTCATAGACCAGAAGAGCTCTATGTGGCCTCGCGTTATTGTCCTGTGAGATTAACTCGGAGCCCACTGCGCCCCGGAAAAGGCGAAGATAAGGCTCCAAGATTTAATTTCTATACCTCACAGCAGTCACAGAGCCTCTGTCAAAGACGTGGAGAGGTATGCGGCCATGCAACATGATGCCTGCCCGGACCATTACACCGCCACCGCCATAATTGTTGATTTCGAGGACATTGGAGGGTAGGTAGCGGACGGCGAGAATCGGTGTTTAGGTTAAAACGAGACTCATCGGTAAACAGAACGGTCGCCCATTGCTCCGTACTCCAGTCGCTATGCTGCCTGCACCATGCTAATCGGACTGTCCGCAGACGTGACCGGGACACAAACAGCCGGACTTCTAGCAAACAACCCTCTCTCATTCAGTCTTTTGGAAGTCACCGTTGTTACACGGGTTCCTGTGGCTGCATACAGGTCACGAGAGAGCTGAGAAACCGTAGCCCCTCTCTTATGCCTCGTTAAAATGGACAAATGGCAATGTTCTCTGGCCGTCGTGGCTCTTGGGCGACCTTGCCCAGACGTTCTCTCGGTCGGTCCAGTATCCTGGAACTGTTTCCATAGGTTATACACGACTCTGGGCGTTAAATTAGACTCTGCATATCTGGTGTTGCGATTGGCCTTGCCTCTAGTCTCCCCACAATTCGCCACCTCATTCCATCATCTAAACGTCGGTGGTTACTCATTTTTACTGTTCCGATGTGAATTTAACCGGTTGCTGCAAAATAACACCAAGAAATTAGCCTAGGTGTGCTAGCGAACGCAATTCGTCTTACCTTCTACGCGCTTATAAAGCCTGTTTTTCTACCGACTTCGCCTACACACAAGCGTACGCTTACGCATTTGTCGTACAAGATTTGCATTTTTATCTAGAAGCAGTGCTTTTTCCTTCAGGTCAGTTCTTTTCTTGCAATTCGATAAAATATTAAAATTCTCTTAATTTATTTCACCACTGTACTTTAGGGAGGTACGATAATGAGGCAGATTGTAATGTTTATCTTCTTGATAGCATAATAATGCTAATTCTGAAAAATTCTAGATAGTTGCCATACATAAATTAATATTCCTTTTTCGGAGAAATTATTTCTTGACTTCCCCCAGTTTAAGCTTTTTAATGACTATTTGGTTTTTTTTTCAAGTATGAAATAATAGAGAAGACACAGAGAATGAATAACCGGGATAATGATGAAAGCAGTCATCAAAAAATAGATTTAGATTGTTCGATTCTAAATTGAGTCTAACAGTGTAATGGCTCTCGGGAAACGTGAGAAGAATCGTAAATGCGATTAAATAATACACTAGACATGAGTTTCACTCATCTCCCACTCTCAAATTGCCTGGGTTTTCCGTAAGTTCAACTTCCAGTTCACAATCGAACTTTGATAAGCCGAAAACGGAGACAACAGAAAACAGTTTCGAGCGATCGGAGTTGGACTTTATGAGATTTTTGTGAGCCACTGTAAGTGCAAAGAAAATAATTTCAGTGACTTTTTAAAACAATTCCACTTATTAAAGGCGTACACTGCGAAAAAAAAAGACAGTTCTGTATCTTCCGTTCTACTGGGCCGATTGACAAAATTCAAATTGCGTTTTTCGTGTCTCGAAAGCACCACTTAGGATATATATTAGATTTATATGTAATATTATTTTAACATAGGTATTTTGACACAAAATGGGTCTTTTTCTGAAATAACATACCAATTTTTTTCCATATTTTGATTCTGCGACTCAAATTATGCCTAAATATTAAATTTTGCAAAATTTGGTGCGAAATTTACGGAGGAGTTCAAAAATTTAATTTGGGGAATATTTTTCAGTTTGGGCCAGTAATAATTCACTTCGCCAACTTCTTAACACGAAACAACTTATTTTCCTATCCCTTCCATTGTAACGGACTTCTTTCAAATAATTTCAGCAAAGTGCGCAAACCACATTAGATGTTATTATCGCTTTCAACAAATATGCCAAGTTTCAAAACGCGTCAATATATAAATTCAAGCATATCTTCGAAAATGTTGAATAGAAAGCTCTATTTTTTTGTAGGTATACTTAGAAATACATCTACTTCAAGTTGATGGTAAAACTTTTATAACTCAAAATGTTTTTCAAAAAATTTATAAAAATTTTTTAAAAATACAAATTTAAAAAATAAATTATAAAAAAAGGGTGAATTTTGTTTTGAGTGAACCTAAATTTCGAATTGTGAAAGAAGGAATCCAGTAAGTGTAGTAAAAAAAGAGATATTAATAAATACTTACGAAATTGAATTAACATGGAGGAGCTAAAATTTTGAGAGCTCCTTTTTTAAAAACGACCTTGGGATTTTTACAAAACTTGGCAGTTTGGCATCATTTGAGTCGTGGAATCGGAATATGGAAAAAAATTGGCATGTCATTTCAGAAAAAGTCCGATTTTGTGTCAAATTACCTATATTTGAACAATGCTATATATAAATCTAATACATATCCTAAGTCACGCTTTCCAGTTATGGAAAACGCAATTTGAATTTCGTCAATCGGCCCAGTAGAACGGGAGATATAGAACTGTCTTTTTTGTGGGGGGGGGGGTCAGTGTACCTGCAACTAGTGGGAATAGCAAATGGTTCAACTCGGTGCGAAATGTAACACAGCAGAGGAGCAGAGGGTAACACCACATTTTGATGTTGTGTGCCGGGTGTTTGGGATGTGTGGTGCTGGAATATGAAATTTGTATCTAAACCTAACTTTTTAGCAGTTTCTTTTAGATTATTATCCAAGTAAACCATATGATTTCATAATGCCATCTATGAAAACTAAATTTTCTGTCCCAGCTGAAGCCATACAACCCCCAACCGTGACGGAATCATCACTGTAGGAGATAAAATTTTTGGATCCAAAGCGGTGTTGGGCTTTCTCCATATAGTACAACAGCAGACAGTGCGGAAAATGTTGAACTTCCTTTCATCAGTGAATATAACTTTCTTCCAAAAGTTATACACCTTCAACTGTTGAGTTTTGATGACACCAAACGCTTTTTCTGATTTTGCAAGCTGATGAACGGTTGTTTCATTCCAGCAACATTACTTCTATATCCGGCTTGTCTAATTATATTTCGACAGTTTCAGCACTTCTGCCAATGATTTGAGAAGCTTCTGCTGCAAATTTGACTTTAGGATCAATCTTGATATCCTTCAAAATTTCCTTTTTGGCGACATTACTCAGAATGCCTTTTCCACTTTTATTTTCAATCAGTCCATAACTTTTAAATTTTCCAATGATTTTTCTGGTCACACGTGTGACTTCTACCAACAATTTTAGCTATTTCACGATAAGATTTTTTTTTCTTATATAATCTTAGTACGAATTTGCTTATGCCAATATTGGTTTCTCCTCGAAGAGCCATTTTTCTATCTAAAAGTCCTTTGGCTTTTATAATGGCCTCTAAACGTCTTGGTACCGATTCGACCAATTTTTCGGTGGTATCTGGAGATATTTTATCCTATTCTACTTGTAACACTTGCTTTAAATGGGCTTTGTTCCTAATTTGGTGTTTTTGGACCGCTGTTTCGAGTGTGGCCCACAAATTTTCTATGGTGGTGTTTTCAATTGCTGTTTACAATGAAAAAAGACACCACATTTTGACATTATGTGCCGTGTGTTTGGGGTCGTTGTCGTGCTGGAATATAAAATTTCCATCTAAACCCATTTTTTTGCACTTTCTTTAAGATTATTGTGGAGTATATCTATATAAAGTTTATGATCCATTATGCCTTCTATAAAAACTAAATTTCCTACCCCATTTGAAGCCATACAACCCCAAACCATGACGGAGCCACCACCATGTTTAAGTGTAAGACGTAAATTTTTTGGATCCAAAGCGGTGTTCGGCTTTCTCCGAACGGTGCGACGACCATCACTTCCAAAAATGTTGAATTTACTTACATCACTAAATATAACTTTCTTCCAAAAGTTATCTGTTTTCAACTGATGAGTTTTTGCAAAACTCCAAACGCTTTTTCTGATTTTGTAAGCTTATAAATGGTTTCTTTCTAGCTACTCGACTGCTATATCCAGCATGTCTAATCAAATTTCTCACAGTTTCAGCACTTACACTTCTGCACATTATTCGAGAAGTTTCTGCAGCTACTAGTTTGACTGCACTTAGTTTAGGATCAATCTTGATATCTTTCAAAATTTTCCTTTTGGCTACATAAATATGAAATTTGTATCTAAATTATTGTGGAGTATATCTATATAAAGTTTATGATCCATTATGCCTTCTATAAAAGCTAAATTTATTATATTGGTATATAAAAGTATTCTGATTACATAATCAGAATACTTTTCCTTCCTCTTCCACTTTTATTTTCGATTAATCCATCGCTTTTAAATCTTATAATGATTTTCTGTACACACGAGTGGCTTTTACCGACAATTTCGGCTATTTCACGATAAGATTTTCCTTTCTTAAATAACCTTAATATAAATTTTCTTACATCAGTACTGGTCTCTCTCCGAGGAGCCATTTTCCATTTAAAATTGCGACTTTAAATTCACATAACCAACTTCAAAAGAAAAAAATAGCAGTCGAAAAAGTTTAAGATAAAATTGCCCAAACTTAGATTATGATAGTAGCAAGCAGAAAAATAATCTAGTGGTAGTTAAACAAAAGTTTCATGGGTGTGTCCTCAATTTTTTGAGGTAAAAATCTGGTTATGTTTATTTGAAATGCCTGTGAAAATTTTTATTTTAGAATTTTGTCGTTGATTTTTCTTTATTTTTACTGTTAATTAAACCTTTTGTTATGTCTAAGAATAAAAGTACGTTTGCACTTCTAGTTGATGTGTTATTTCGATTGAAAGTTGGATTTTTCAAGTAACAGTAAGGTGTATTCTCAATTGTTTGTGTCACTGTATATACTGAATAGGCCGATGTTTATGCTGGTAATGCCTTAGCTGCACATACCATATACGGAAAATGGCGACTTTCCTGGCTGGAAGAATTGTTACGAGCATGGTCGCATGAAGAAGTCTTATGTGCATGATTTGGCGACTTCCATTAAGGTGGTTCTCATGCCCCTTAACCGAGGATATTCACATAAAATCCCCACGAACTGATCTCCTGGCATTCCAAAGGTTTTTAATTAAAGATAAACATCAGTATCCAAAGTTTCAGAAAATTATGCATCGACTCTCCTCCTACGGCCTAGATCTCTGTCAAGTGTAAGTCCACATATTTTTTTTTTTTTGAACTTTTACATGCTGTGATTATGGACAAAATGACTCCACTCGTGAACTTTATAAACTGCAATATACCTTTATATCTGAAATAACCCATGGATACCCACCTCTTTAGTATTATTATTACAATTCATTTTGATATTGTGTTGCCAGTACTAATTATAATTAGCTCATTATGTTTATCTGTTTACTAATTATGTTTATCTCCTATTTTTGTTGCACCAAATCATATGTTCAATTTATTTTGTGAACCTCAAATTGTATTCCGACTATTTTGTAATCTACTTATGCCCTACGTCATTTTTTTTAAATAAATACTGGATGCGGGGCGTACTATAGGATTGCACGATGTACCACAATAGGCAAACTCTAGACCTTTTGGAAAGTTCCAGTGTATTTAAATTCTTATAAAACTTGCAACCCTCCCTTTTTTTTTCTTAAAGAGTTAGTATGGGAAGGCATTAGTAGTGACCTATGGTACATCGCTGGTGCCCCCCCCCATACTTTTATCTTTACCCTTCATTAAGATCTTAATTCGAAGTCCAGTCAGACACGAGTTTCGTCTGATTGTGCTTCGAGTTGCTTAATATTTTTGCGTTTCATATATACATGAAAATTTTCAAGAATATTCTGAAATAAGGAATTTTCTTCAAGTCCTAAAGGGATCAAAATTTTACGAGAAACCTAGTACAGTCGAAGTCCAGAAATCCGCAATGCTTGGGACCAGAGGTTGTGCGGATTTTAGAACAGAAAAGCCAAATCGTACTATTCAGACTAAAAGTTTAAAATAAATAAGGCATATTAGATACATTTACTTAAATTATTATGTACGATAATATACATTATTACATTATTTTATTATATGCTTTAAACTTAAAATTATTATATATTATATTATATTCTTCATTTATATTAGTGATTACAGGAATATTTTAAAGCATTAAGGACATATACGATAGAGACGTGTAAAAATATAGGGATACTAGTAAAGCATAAAATATTTCATTTTTTTACTTGTTTCAAACATTTTTCTGATAGAGGTTTGTTTTAAAACTTAAGGTGCTCCAGAGTAAGTTTTTTTTTTTGTAAATTCTACAGTGTCATAATCTCTTGCTCTGTGACACAGCTTTGTTGATCTAAATATTTTAGGTATTTTTCACCACGTTCCAAACCCTCGTTAAAAGATATTTTCTGACTCCTATCCAATTCGTTATTTGTGTCGGTGTCGGAATCGTTTTCTTGCTGTGGCGACTTCCAAACAGCCAATGATTTCATCATCGGTCATCTGATATGCCGGTGTTGGCTCATTTGAAGACATCATCCATACTAAAACCTCTTCTGGGCTTTTTTCTGCCACTAACACAGAATCATTACTATTCGGTAATTATGACATCATTATTGGATAAATATTTTTCCTTCGGTATTTCATTCTCCATTCTGCGATTTCTGGAACCTATAAATTCAATGTTTATATTTTGAGAGGCAGTGCGGATTTCAGGAGTTGGCGGATTTTTGGTATTTGACTGTATTAAAAACCTGAATGTTTATAACAGTCTTCCCCACCGTGGAATGATATCCTGGATTTTCTTCCAATTCGGTAAGTTTCATCCAAACCCGTATGGTTACTTCAAATAAATTGTGAAAATAAGGAAATTTCCTTCGTGTATGTTGAATTATAATCTGCGTATAACTGTTCATTTATAATTTACTATATTTATTTCTTATAAATATCAAGATACGTGCAGTCAGTGTTTTCTAACAATTTTGCAACAGTTGCAAAATGCAGAGTATTCCAAAAATGATTTTATTATTGAAAGGTCTCTCACGTTCATATTTTATCCATATTTTATGCAAATTGATAACTGATTTAATAGGCTGATTAGTAAGAATTAAAAAGCAAAATGACAGCTGTTATGTACTTTATACAAACTATATTTGTCGAATAGAATCAAAGCATAAAACTGAGGATCCTAATTTTTGCATTTCGGGTTTTAAAATGAATTGTGACAGAGGTTTGATTTTATGAAAAGCTAAATAAGTAAGAGACACGAATGAAATGAATGCGAAAACAATTAGATTGAGAATTTAACATCAAGGAATAGATTGTTGCTGCCGACATTTTTGTTATGCAATCGATTACGGCAGAGTGCTCAAGAATTATCTCACCTGAGGAAAGATGCCGTCTTTCGGTGTTTTTTGAAGAAAGTAACTTGTATTCCTGTTTTACGTAGAGCAAACCTTCGCGGAAAGGTGAGAAACACTAAATTTCGAACTTGGTTTTTTTGTATCTAAAAATCAGCGATCGTTAGAAATGAAAGTTTAAAGGCGGATGAATAAAATAAATAAATTCAAATTTTTTTAAAAAAGTCTGTAAGGTTTTAAATTTTAAGGGTGCCCCAAAAGAGTTCGTTAAGTTTTTTTTTACTCTCTGGCTGAGCTCTCAGTCTACCAATCTGTTGTTACACTCACTTCTACTAAACCTTTTTTTTTTTTTTTTGTCTTTTTAGCTTTATTATTAAGCCTCATTTTTCGGACTTGCGCTAACAGCAAAATTAAAAATTAAAAAAAAGGGGGGAGGGGCAGCATAGCAGTGTACGTTTAGAATTACGGATGCAGCGTTAAGTGTTGTCATATCCCCCCCCTCTCGCAGTTTTTTCTCAGTTTACAGTCCAGTTCAATTTTCTTACTAAGATCGCTTTAAAACACTTTTTTTTAAATTTTTATTGTTAATGTTTTGTGCGCTTACTTTAGGTTTTGTGCGTCATTAAATATCACGTTCTTGGCGTTGAAACCACATAAAATTCGATTCACCAGCAAAATCATAAAATATTGAAAAACAGCTTATCTTTAGAATTTCGTATAGCCATTCTTGCTTGCCGAAGATATTTTTTTTTATCGTACAGTGTTGCCATTGCTCGCTTTGGAATCGTTGAGTTTGTTAATCAAAAATTCAATAAAGTTTTACAAAATATATAATAGGTAATAGAACAAATTCGAAATTTAAAATTCGAGCTTCTGAGTTCCTATATTCGGGTGCAGGACTGCGTTATTCAATATTTGATGCCTCATTTGCTTTTTTACAGAGAGAGAAACATCCATACATTCATGCAGATTCTTCGTTGTTTAATTTCTTTAAATATAATACAGAGTGATAATATTTGGTGGCAAAAAATCTGAAAATTGATACAATGCAAAATGGTGTTTCGAGACTAGCTAACGCTCCTTTGGACTAATAATTCAGTCCTGTCTAAAGTTATCTAATATATATTTATCAAGTCACAATCACCACTTCAGTTCCTATAATACAGGTTATCAAATTGTTTGTCATTTTACTCTACTTTCTTGCCAGAATAAACTATCAGTTTAAACTTCTTCCATCTTCAAATTCTTAACTCCCTGATTGAAACTTCTCTTGGCTTCTACTGATTAGTGTAGCTATTTGTTTAGTTATATTAAACTGCTGTTCAAACTTGTTGTCCCATAGGCATAATTAATCCTACATTAATTAGATAATATTTGACGGCAACAGTTCATAAAGTGATACATATGTGTTTCGATTGAAATGCCGTTTCGAAACTAAGATCCCGTTCGGAACTAACCTCCCTTTTGAACTGAAAAAAAAAAGAAAAAAAAGGAGAGAGAGCGAGATAGATATATCGTTTATATTTGTACATGCTGGTTTGTCGTTTAATTCTTGTGGCAAAGAGGGAGAAAATTTTTAGTCCAAAGGGGCTTTGTCCCTGAAGGACTATTGTTTTCGTTTTATGATTTTGCGTCGGAAATATTAAAAGTCTGTATCACTTTTCAAACTGTTGCCACAAAATATTGCGGCCCTGTATTATATTTAAAGAAATTAAATAATAAAGAGTGTGCATAAATGTATGTATGTTTCTGGCATTGTGATAAAACGACGGTACCTCAAGCCATCGAATTTTGAATGCCGTCATCCTGCCGCGAATATGGGCATCCGGAAGCCCAAATTTGAAATTTGGAATTTGTTTTATGAACGATTTCATATTTTGTAAAACTTTAACGAATTTTTGATGAACAAACTGGAGGATTTCGAAGCGGGCATGGCAACGTTGCACAGAAAAAAAGCATTTTTATCTGCAGCGCGTGAGATCATGTGTAGGAAATTCTAAAGATAGGCTCTGTTTAAAATTATTTTGCGATATTTGTTCTTTAACTGAATTTTATGGTTTAAATGCGAAGAACATGATATTCAGTAAATAAAAGTAACGTACAAAATGTTTAAAAAACGCCCCTTTGGACGTAATTTAAAATCTGAAACCTTTCGGATTTTAATTTTTTATTTAGTCTTTTTACGTATTATTCCGTGGAACGTGAAAATTGGTTGCAGCCAAATCATGAAAGTTGGCTGAGATCCCTTCAAAGTTGCCCCAATCGTTTTTGCAGTTAATAAACAATTAGTATCCCACATGCTTCGTGTCTGCGTTTCGTACACCGGCTACGTCGATTTCCACTATTCCTTTAGTCACTCTAAATTTACAGGAAGCTTTGCTTAAAATCTTATAGGTACAAATTTCCTGCAAGTAATTGTTCCAGTTTATTATAATATTTGTCGACCCATATTCAGCTGACCATATCGTGTTCATTAAAATACATATTTTTTTATAGTAAAATCCCATAATTTTAAAAATAATCCACTGCTTAATTTTCCATAAAAAAAAAGACTCAAGTTGGTACTTACGTAAAAACCCGTCTACCATTTTTAGAAAAGACGCCAAACTATGCGACTTTTCGCCAAAAATGGAAGAGTTTTCTTCAAACACGCTGGGTTTGGTGTAACCTTGATTACACGTGTTAGTTATTACTCTTGAGTAAAGACTCCTTTTTTCTCTCTATGACGCATTTTCGAGAGAAGGAAAAAAAAGAATAAAATTTGGGACCTGCCTACTACAGAAGAGTATGCTGTTGAATATTTCCAAAGTTATGGAATCTTACCGGCCACAGAAAAATGTGTTAATGGCCAAGATATGGCGATATTATGGGAAAAATATTGGAAATTTTTAATGAAAAATTAAATATAAATAAATGATAATATAATAAATTTGAAAGAAAAATAAGAATAGAACGTTTTACCTTGTATTTAATGAATGGGTTTTTTGGTTTGGGGCGATCGACGCCGTCTTTTGTGGTCGACGGGATATTCCGTAAGTACCCAAAAGTTTTAGTCCTTTTTTACAAAATGCGAGGGAGAAAATTATAGCAGTAACAATAAACTTATATACTTGTTCATAAAAGAAAACGTGGTTTATCGAGAATCTGTCAAAGTTCAAACAAAACGCGGATTTTATGAGTATGTATTTTATGAGTATTACGTCACGCTTGCCGATGACTGGCGCCAAATCGCAATGTTTGTCGACTGTTTCACGGTAGACGGGATGATACGTAAGCATCATTATGTATTTCTTACGTTATGTTTGATGTTTTCGAAAAGTACTTTTAACAGTTTATTTCTCTATTAGACTTTAAAGTCCCACGAATAATATCGCTCAGTTATGTTTCAACGGAACCTTTAAGACCCAATTTTAAATTTAAAAAAAATATTATGTGTACACCACATGACCTCCTTGTACAGAATATTAAATTATATGCATTTTTTCCTGCATTTCACTTATTGAATTGAATTAAATCTACTTCTTCAATAGAGATTCTGAGAGAGACTGGCGACAATATTTGCTGCTAATACGAGATATTTATTTCCTCGAATTTCATTAGAGATATATTTCTCATTCAATTAATTCTGTTTTCATTCCACGAGAAGGCAAAAACACATAAAACCTCAAAATATCTTCATTGCAAATTGAAAAATATAGGAAAAAAAAAATAAAACACCAAATATAGTTAAAACAATTAAAAAGAAAACAATATTTACAATTAAAATTAGAGTTTTTACTCAAAAACAAACAATTCGGCCAGCAGGCAACAAGGCAGATTTTTCGACGTACGAAAATACGTTTAATTTTGGTCCCTCTCCGCAATAAGACACTGCATGTGCTGAAACTGAATTCTCTATTCTGCTAAGTTTCAAATGTAAACAAATATGTATATATATAGCAGCTTTAGCGGTATTTTAATAACAGCCTGCTCTCTGAGTATTATATCTCCAAAAAACTTTGTAGTTTTGTCGAAAATTTAGACTAAACTTTCTTCGATAGAAAACTACTTATTACGACAACCCTTTTGCTTCCATCTCTTAATACGTACTTGCATTCCAGTCATTTGGTTTTAAAATTTCGAAGGCAAGTTGGTTCATTTTTGCTTACTAGTTTGATTTTAAAATTTCTTTTCTATTACAGTTTTTAACTTAATTTTATGGATTATTTCTTTTAATCTTCTTACGATTTTTTTTAAAAATTTGTTCTTGAATCTACTTTTGTTTTTACTTTTGTATTTGAAAGGAAAAGAGAGTGTGGGGGATATGTCTTCTAAAGTAATCATCTCGTTCAGATTAATTGTGTTCTTAGTGAAATATTATTTGCTTTTTATCAAGATTCTTTTGGTTTAGTGACTAATATCTTTATTTTGATTGAGTATCAATTAGCGATTTGAATCTACTGGGAAGTAAGATGAAACACTCTCTCTTATTATAGTTATTGTTTATGGATGGTAGGTTGGTTTATCCTCTCGATAAATCGATTAATCTGCTATCAATAACAATAACTGGTTTTTCAATACTTAAAAAGTTTACTTTTCATTTTGGCAATTTTGCGTTTTAGTTTTTCCTTAACTGTGTTTAAAGCGAGGAGGACTGAAAATTCTAAAAATTTTTTTAAATTCTGAAAAATACCTTTTCAGTGATATTTTTAAATTGAATTTCTGGTGTTTGGAGATGTAATATGGAGAGTTTTCTTTTTATAATTTATAGTGAATTATTGCTATATATATATATTTATATATGGCCGATTGCAACCAAAAAAAGAGGTGCACAGCTACGTGCTATAGCAGTCCTATAGACAAAATTTCAACATTCTGAGGCTACTCGTTTTTGAGTTATGCGAGATACATACATACGTACGTACAGACGCTACGAAAAAAATCGCTACTGGATCCATTTTAAATCAGTTTTATAATTCGTTTGGGTAAAAAGAGCCCTTTATTCTGTTCTTAAGTACAGATGTTAGGCAAAAACATCATTAAATTGCATTCGATAGCAGTCAAAATGGATATTTTAGTTGAAATATGATACCCGGAATTTTTCATGGAATCGGTACGAGAATTATCAGCATTCGATGGTCATATTCATTCGATCACGACTGGATCTCTTTATTTACAAGAATGTAATTCAATTTGTTAAGAAAAATCATTCGAAGTCTTTTAAGGTTAAGGGAAATACGTCTTCACGGAAGTTTTTCCGAAAAGAAAAATACATTGTATTGGCGTTTATGTGAATTAAAAAAAGGAAGCAACCTCTTTCTTAAAAAACTTTCAGATTTTATATTACACCCAAAAGGGCGTTTTTTTAACGTTTTGCGTGTTACATTTATTGATTAAATATCATGTTCTTTGCACTTAAAATACATAAAATCAATTCAACAGCAATATCACAATATACACTCACTTCCAAAAGTTAAGCACGGAGAGGAAAATGCTAATTTCCAGAAGCCAATCAGAATTGAAGAGGATGTAATTTGCTGCAGAGGTAGATGGAAGTATGCAAATATGTTAGGTAACAGCCAATCGCGCTTTCATGTCAAGAAATATGCAGAAAAGGCAGTCCTATAAGAAGGCAGTTTTATGAAGGGTTACAGAAGTTGATTGTAAGTGCCGATAGAAGGGGTTTAAAACTTTCGTACAATTTGTTTTCAAGACATACGTGTTTCTATGATTTCCAGAAGACTAATGAAAGATTCTGAGCGCTGGCGTGCTGTGGGGCGCATTGAAGCAGAACATTCGATCATAACAGATGTTGCTCTTTTCTTCGGCTTCGTCATTCTGTAATTTCACGTTTATGGAAACAATTCCAAACCACACAGACAGTTGTCCGAAGGCCCGTAGCCGGTCGCTCAAGGGTTACAACCCCCCCGCGGAAGATCGATATATTGCTATTGTAGCCAAGCGGAATCTCAGAGCGACCTCCACACGTGTGACATCTATGGTTACAGCGTCTCTTGGTAAGGCGATATCTGCAGCTACTGTACGCCGAAGGTTACATATGACTGGACTGTACGCCCGGGTACCTCCAGTTTGTGTTCCTCTATGCGTCCAATCAAGAGAGGCACGATGACAGTGGTGTCGGGACCACGTCAATTGGAATGTGTCTGACTGGGGCAATGTCATGTTTACTGATGAGTCAAGATTTGCTCTGGAGCCAGATGACAAGCGTATAAGGATATGGTGTGAACAACGAACACGCAATCCGTCCCAAATCATAATCGAACATCACGCATTCCGAGGAGGAAGCATTATGGTGTGGGCAGGGATTTCATTAGGATACCGCACCGACCTGCACATCTTTAAACGGGGTTCTTTGACGGCTATTCGTTATCGAGATGAAGTATTAGAATCCATTGTGATATTGTACGGCTCTACTTTTGTTTTAATGGACCATAACACATATCGCCATAGAGCTGACATCGTCGATGACTACCTGGAGAGTAAAGGGATTGCGCGTATGACGTGGCCAGCCTATTCGCCCGATCTTAATTCCATTGAAAATCTTTGGGATGGTCTCGGCCGTGCTGTATCTTCACGTTTCCCAACTCCAGCCACTCTTATTGAGCTGGAAACTGCTCTACAAGAAGAATATCAATTCCTTAATTCTGCGGTGGTTGACCACATAATCGAAAGCATGGTCACAAGGTGTAAACTTTGTATACAGATGAGGGAGGGGGATCACATACCCTATTAATGTCCTTTTTTTTCATTTTATGCTGTTTATTTTCACTTTATACATATTTAAGTCTCCAGTATGTCATCATCTGATAACTTACAAAAATTTAATATTGTTTTCATTTCTGTATATAATTATTGATTTTGTTTTACGCATAAATATATATGCTACTTTCCTGCCGAATTTTGTGTCAATCAAAGCAGTATTTGTTGATTTTTTTGCATTTTACATCTTCGTGCTTAACTTTTGGAAGTGTGTGTATTTATAAACAGCATATCTTTAGAATTTCCGATACACAGTGTCGGGTGCTGGAGATAATTTTTTTTCCTCCTACAGTGTTGCCATTGCTCGCTTTGAATTCGTTGAGTTTCCTAATCAAAAATTCGTTAAAGATTTACCAAGTTTGAAATAGGTAATTAAAACAAATCCGAAAGCCAAAATTCCGGCTTACTAGTGCCGATGTTCGGTTGGAGGCCTACGTTACTCAAATATGGAAGGCTCTAGGCTCTTCGTTTCTTCACAATGCCAGAAACATTCATGCATTCATGAAGATTCTTTAAATATAGTACATGGCTATAATATTTCGTGGTAACAGTTTGAAAAGTGAATCGACGTAAAATACTGTTTTGAAATTAACAGCCCTTCTGTTTTAATACCCTTTGTTCTAAAAAAAATAATTTTAAGAGCGTTTTTTCAACTTAAAGATTAATTAATAAAAATTTGAAAATTTTCAGATTTTATATTACTCATTTTTTAACGTTTTTGTGCTACCTAATTCCAAATTTGGGCTTCCAGATGCCCATATTCAGGTGGAAACGTACGTTATTCAAAATTTGATAGCTCAAGGTATAAGGTATTTCTCCTTCCAGCTTCCCATGCCTTCGTAGTGTAGTGGTCAGCACGCTCGATGCGTAACCGAGAGGTAACCTAATGTCTCTACAACTGGCGCCCGAGCTAGAAAAGGTGGTGGATGATGATTCTCCACCACCACGATTTGGCGATTGGGGCCCCTAATTCTCAGTCGCCCTTTAAAAAAAGGGGCGTATATAAGGTATTTCTCTCACCTTCTTCGCATGCCTTTGTAGTGTAGTGGTCAGCAAGTTCGACGCGTAATCAAGAGGTCCGTGGTTCGATTCCCGGCGAAGGCATAGCTCGCTTTTCATGTCTTCTGCTTTTGAAATAACCTAATGCCTCTACAAAGGTACAGTTGTTTTAGGACAATGCGAGAAACATACATAAAATAAGGCAAATTCTTAACTATCTAATTTCTTTAAATATAATGCAGGGCTCTAATATTTGGTGGCAACAATCTGAAAAGTGAACCGAGAAAATTAAAACAGCGTCTGGGCAATTTGCCCCTTTGGGCTTAAAAAAAATGAAACGAACATCTAATGTGCTCAATAGCGGCTGAGCAGATAAAACCGCTGAATACTGGTAGGTTAACCCCTGTTCTACTCCCGGCGTACGGGTTAGCATAGATTTTTGGTGATTTTCCTCATGACTGACGTGTGATTACGAGTCAGTTTCTCTTAGAAAGGCCTCTATAAACACATCCTTTTCCCTAGGCAGATAGCTCTAACATGCATTAACTAAATCAGTTAACCTAACGCAACCGAAATATTAGTGTTCAATGTTGAGAATCGTTCGGCAAGTGTCTGACCAAGTAATTCTCGGAAAGTAATACATTTCCTACGATTTAAGTGAATGGGAAAGCGCTATTCAATTTCGAAATTCTTGCTTTACGAGGTAGTTTGAAGGAGCGAAATAGCATTGTAGAATATCTGTGTTGGAAGAGTTTTCTTCAAACACGCTGGGTTTGGTGTAACCTTGATTACACGTGTTAGTTATTACTCTTGAGTAAAGACTCCTTTTTTCTCTCTATGACGCATTTTCGAGAGAAGGAAAAAAAAGAATAAAATTTGGGACCTGCCTACTACAGAAGAGTATGCTGTTGAATATTTCCAAAGTTATGGAATCTTACCGGCCACAGAAAAATGTGTTAATGGCCAAGATATGGCGATATTATGGGAAAAATATTGGAAATTTTTAATGAAAAATTAAATATAAATAAATGATAATATAATAAATTTGAAAGAAAAATAAGAATAGAACGTTTTACCTTGTATTTAATGAATGGGTTTTTTGGTTTGGGGCGATCGACGCCGTCTTTTGTGGTCGACGGGATATTCCGTAAGTACCCAAAAGTTTTAGTCCTTTTTTACAAAATGCGAGGGAGAAAATTATAGCAGTAACAATAAACTTATATACTTGTTCATAAAAGAAAACGTGGTTTATCGAGAATCTGTCAAAGTTCAAACAAAACGCGGATTTTATGAGTATGTATTTTATGAGTATTACGTCACGCTTGCCGATGACTGGCGCCAAATCGCAATGTTTGTCGACTGTTTCACGGTAGACGGGATGATACGTAAGCATCATTATGTATTTCTTACGTTATGTTTGATGTTTTCGAAAAGTACTTTTAACAGTTTATTTCTCTATTAGACTTTAAAGTCCCACGAATAATATCGCTCAGTTATGTTTCAACGGAACCTTTAAGACCCAATTTTAAATTTAAAAAAAATATTATGTGTACACCACATGACCTCCTTGTACAGAATATTAAATTATATGCATTTTTTCCTGCATTTCACTTATTGAATTGAATTAAATCTACTTCTTCAATAGAGATTCTGAGAGAGACTGGCGACAATATTTGCTGCTAATACGAGATATTTATTTCCTCGAATTTCATTAGAGATATATTTCTCATTCAATTAATTCTGTTTTCATTCCACGAGAAGGCAAAAACACATAAAACCTCAAAATATCTTCATTGCAAATTGAAAAATATAGGAAAAAAAAAATAAAACACCAAATATAGTTAAAACAATTAAAAAGAAAACAATATTTACAATTAAAATTAGAGTTTTTACTCAAAAACAAACAATTCGGCCAGCAGGCAACAAGGCAGATTTTTCGACGTACGAAAATACGTTTAATTTTGGTCCCTCTCCGCAATAAGACACTGCATGTGCTGAAACTGAATTCTCTATTCTGCTAAGTTTCAAATGTAAACAAATATGTATATATATAGCAGCTTTAGCGGTATTTTAATAACAGCCTGCTCTCTGAGTATTATATCTCCAAAAAACTTTGTAGTTTTGTCGAAAATTTAGACTAAACTTTCTTCGATAGAAAACTACTTATTACGACAACCCTTTTGCTTCCATCTCTTAATACGTACTTGCATTCCAGTCATTTGGTTTTAAAATTTCGAAGGCAAGTTGGTTCATTTTTGCTTACTAGTTTGATTTTAAAATTTCTTTTCTATTACAGTTTTTAACTTAATTTTATGGATTATTTCTTTTAATCTTCTTACGATTTTTTTTAAAAATTTGTTCTTGAATCTACTTTTGTTTTTACTTTTGTATTTGAAAGGAAAAGAGAGTGTGGGGGATATGTCTTCTAAAGTAATCATCTCGTTCAGATTAATTGTGTTCTTAGTGAAATATTATTTGCTTTTTATCAAGATTCTTTTGGTTTAGTGACTAATATCTTTATTTTGATTGAGTATCAATTAGCGATTTGAATCTACTGGGAAGTAAGATGAAACACTCTCTCTTATTATAGTTATTGTTTATGGATGGTAGGTTGGTTTATCCTCTCGATAAATCGATTAATCTGCTATCAATAACAATAACTGGTTTTTCAATACTTAAAAAGTTTACTTTTCATTTTGGCAATTTTGCGTTTTAGTTTTTCCTTAACTGTGTTTAAAGCGAGGAGGACTGAAAATTCTAAAAATTTTTTTAAATTCTGAAAAATACCTTTTCAGTGATATTTTTAAATTGAATTTCTGGTGTTTGGAGATGTAATATGGAGAGTTTTCTTTTTATAATTTATAGTGAATTATTGCTATATATATATATTTATATATGGCCGATTGCAACCAAAAAAAGAGGTGCACAGCTACGTGCTATAGCAGTCCTATAGACAAAATTTCAACATTCTGAGGCTACTCGTTTTTGAGTTATGCGAGATACATACATACGTACGTACAGACGCTACGAAAAAAATCGCTACTGGATCCATTTTAAATCAGTTTTATAATTCGTTTGGGTAAAAAGAGCCCTTTATTCTGTTCTTAAGTACAGATGTTAGGCAAAAACATCATTAAATTGCATTCGATAGCAGTCAAAATGGATATTTTAGTTGAAATATGATACCCGGAATTTTTCATGGAATCGGTACGAGAATTATCAGCATTCGATGGTCATATTCATTCGATCACGACTGGATCTCTTTATTTACAAGAATGTAATTCAATTTGTTAAGAAAAATCATTCGAAGTCTTTTAAGGTTAAGGGAAATACGTCTTCACGGAAGTTTTTCCGAAAAGAAAAATACATTGTATTGGCGTTTATGTGAATTAAAAAAAGGAAGCAACCTCTTTCTTAAAAAACTTTCAGATTTTATATTACACCCAAAAGGGCGTTTTTTTAACGTTTTGCGTGTTACATTTATTGATTAAATATCATGTTCTTTGCACTTAAAATACATAAAATCAATTCAACAGCAATATCACAATATACACTCACTTCCAAAAGTTAAGCACGGAGAGGAAAATGCTAATTTCCAGAAGCCAATCAGAATTGAAGAGGATGTAATTTGCTGCAGAGGTAGATGGAAGTATGCAAATATGTTAGGTAACAGCCAATCGCGCTTTCATGTCAAGAAATATGCAGAAAAGGCAGTCCTATAAGAAGGCAGTTTTATGAAGGGTTACAGAAGTTGATTGTAAGTGCCGATAGAAGGGGTTTAAAACTTTCGTACAATTTGTTTTCAAGACATACGTGTTTCTATGATTTCCAGAAGACTAATGAAAGATTCTGAGCGCTGGCGTGCTGTGGGGCGCATTGAAGCAGAACATTCGATCATAACAGATGTTGCTCTTTTCTTCGGCTTCGTCATTCTGTAATTTCACGTTTATGGAAACAATTCCAAACCACACAGACAGTTGTCCGAAGGCCCGTAGCCGGTCGCTCAAGGGTTACAACCCCCCCGCGGAAGATCGATATATTGCTATTGTAGCCAAGCGGAATCTCAGAGCGACCTCCACACGTGTGACATCTATGGTTACAGCGTCTCTTGGTAAGGCGATATCTGCAGCTACTGTACGCCGAAGGTTACATATGACTGGACTGTACGCCCGGGTACCTCCAGTTTGTGTTCCTCTATGCGTCCAATCAAGAGAGGCACGATGACAGTGGTGTCGGGACCACGTCAATTGGAATGTGTCTGACTGGGGCAATGTCATGTTTACTGATGAGTCAAGATTTGCTCTGGAGCCAGATGACAAGCGTATAAGGATATGGTGTGAACAACGAACACGCAATCCGTCCCAAATCATAATCGAACATCACGCATTCCGAGGAGGAAGCATTATGGTGTGGGCAGGGATTTCATTAGGATACCGCACCGACCTGCACATCTTTAAACGGGGTTCTTTGACGGCTATTCGTTATCGAGATGAAGTATTAGAATCCATTGTGATATTGTACGGCTCTACTTTTGTTTTAATGGACCATAACACATATCGCCATAGAGCTGACATCGTCGATGACTACCTGGAGAGTAAAGGGATTGCGCGTATGACGTGGCCAGCCTATTCGCCCGATCTTAATTCCATTGAAAATCTTTGGGATGGTCTCGGCCGTGCTGTATCTTCACGTTTCCCAACTCCAGCCACTCTTATTGAGCTGGAAACTGCTCTACAAGAAGAATATCAATTCCTTAATTCTGCGGTGGTTGACCACATAATCGAAAGCATGGTCACAAGGTGTAAACTTTGTATACAGATGAGGGAGGGGGATCACATACCCTATTAATGTCCTTTTTTTTCATTTTATGCTGTTTATTTTCACTTTATACATATTTAAGTCTCCAGTATGTCATCATCTGATAACTTACAAAAATTTAATATTGTTTTCATTTCTGTATATAATTATTGATTTTGTTTTACGCATAAATATATATGCTACTTTCCTGCCGAATTTTGTGTCAATCAAAGCAGTATTTGTTGATTTTTTTGCATTTTACATCTTCGTGCTTAACTTTTGGAAGTGTGTGTATTTATAAACAGCATATCTTTAGAATTTCCGATACACAGTGTCGGGTGCTGGAGATAATTTTTTTTCCTCCTACAGTGTTGCCATTGCTCGCTTTGAATTCGTTGAGTTTCCTAATCAAAAATTCGTTAAAGATTTACCAAGTTTGAAATAGGTAATTAAAACAAATCCGAAAGCCAAAATTCCGGCTTACTAGTGCCGATGTTCGGTTGGAGGCCTACGTTACTCAAATATGGAAGGCTCTAGGCTCTTCGTTTCTTCACAATGCCAGAAACATTCATGCATTCATGAAGATTCTTTAAATATAGTACATGGCTATAATATTTCGTGGTAACAGTTTGAAAAGTGAATCGACGTAAAATACTGTTTTGAAATTAACAGCCCTTCTGTTTTAATACCCTTTGTTCTAAAAAAAATAATTTTAAGAGCGTTTTTTCAACTTAAAGATTAATTAATAAAAATTTGAAAATTTTCAGATTTTATATTACTCATTTTTTAACGTTTTTGTGCTACCAAATATCATGTTCTTTGCACTTAAACCATAAAATTCAGTTCAACAGCAATATCACAAAATATTTAAAGGAGCATATCTATAGAATTTCCGATACACAGTCTAGAGTACTGGAGATAGAAATGCCCCCCCCCGTATAGTACGGCCATTGCTCGCTTTAAAATCGTTGAGTTCGTTATTAAAAAATCCTTTAATATTTAACAAAATATGAAATAGATAATAAAAGAAATTCCAAATTCTGGTGTCCAGATGCCCATATTCGAAAGGAGGATTACGTTATTCAAAATTGGATGTCTCTAGGTACTATTGTTGTTTCACAGTGCGAGAAACGTACATACATTCATGATGATTCTTCATTATTTAATTTCTTTAAATATAATGCAGGGCTCTAATATTTGGTGGCAACAATCTGAAAAGTGAACCGAGAAAATTAAAACAGCGTCTGGGCAATTTGCCCCTTTGGGCTTAAAAAAAATGAAACGAACATCTAATGTGCTCAATAGCGGCTGAGCAGATAAAACCGCTGAATACTGGTAGGTTAACCCCTGTTCTACTCCCGGCGTACGGGTTAGCATAGATTTTTGGTGATTTTCCTCATGACTGACGTGTGATTACGAGTCAGTTTCTCTTAGAAAGGCCTCTATAAACACATCCTTTTCCCTAGGCAGATAGCTCTAACATGCATTAACTAAATCAGTTAACCTAACGCAACCGAAATATTAGTGTTCAATGTTGAGAATCGTTCGGCAAGTGTCTGACCAAGTAATTCTCGGAAAGTAATACATTTCCTACGATTTAAGTGAATGGGAAAGCGCTATTCAATTTCGAAATTCTTGCTTTACGAGGTAGTTTGAAGGAGCGAAATAGCATTGTAGAATATCTGTGCTTTTTGAATCTTCAGTTTCCCTTCCTCGAGATGAATGCTGAAAATAAATCTTTAACAGAGCGTCTCATTTGTCTCTCCTGAAGTCGCACTGCATTTGTTTATTGCACGAAATTTAATTTGTGTCCTTCTCTTTTTCTTTTCCAGGACCAACTCCGAAGGGAGAACTGGAGCCCAATTTTTCCGCTCCTCCGCCAGGCTCCTTCATTAGGAGCAGTCTCTCTTTCTGTTCTCGCTGCCGCAAACCGGTACGAGACCGAACGTAAACATGGCCAAGCATTCAGTGCACGCAGGGAGAGAGAGTAGCAAAAAGCGCCGCACATAATAAACCCGAGCCTCGGATTGGCGCATACGCGATCGACCCCTTTGCACGGGCATCTTGAGACGAGCCGCTCCCACTGACGGCAGACCCAGCTTGCGTCACGCGGAAGGCACGTGCGGACAGTGCGCCGACGAACCTCCAAGTACCCACGAGCGGCAGGGGTGTGTTATTAGCCCATATCAATAATGCGCTGCTGTACATTCGATGATTCTACCCCTTGTTAATTCACGTGCAACCATCAGCACACTGGGAAGCTTCTGAGAATTTTCCATTTCTCTCGGTGAAGCAGAAATGACGTGCCAAAATTGCGAAGGATTTGTAGTCTAAAAGTAGTAAACAAAACAAAATAATCCAGGTTTTTACGTTTCTGTCTTAGTGATGAATACGATCTCATTGTAGCTTGGCGATGAAGAATGTCGGTGGAAACTTTTTTCGTGTGTTTATTTGGATGGGCCATTTTTAACCCTATTTGACTGGTGATACGATTACTTTGCTTCCGTATTAAATAATATTTGTTAAAAAACAACAAAACAAAACAAAAAAAATCAAGTTTTCTGGCAATTGAATTGCAGTCGTAGTCGAGAGAATAAAAGTGTGCTGCATACAGCAAATTCACCGGCCCGCAGAATTTCGAAAGGGGTAGAATTTCCGAACAAAGGCGTTGCTCGGGAACTCGAACAATATTCGCCAGTAAGTAAGAACCAGAATCGATTAGTGGTGGAAGATAATTTACGTTTTTAATAATACATTCAAAACAACTGAAAACTACGGAGATGTTTCTTTTGTAATTAAATGAACTGGATATCTAACTCAACTGAAAAACTAACTGGACATGGATACCGGTATTCCGATATCACTGAAATGAGATTCGAAAAGCTAAGGACCTGGTCGCTGGGCATATGTTTAAGAATAATTCTCTTCTTTTCATTGGAGGCTGTGTTTTACTTATAATTTCCGAGATAAAGAATTATGACATTTTCTCTCACCGATCGGAGGTTCTTTAGGAACTGAAAACTCTTGCTATCTAAAAGTGTTTCTGAACGGCAATGAAACTTTCGGCTGCAGTATTACGGTAGAAACAAAGCTGGCGGCCGCGGATCCCAGTCTGAGCCGGCACCGAGCCGGAGGCGAGGCCCTGCGGCACCATCCCCAGCAAGTTTTCGGACATCCCGCCTCGGCAGCCACCCTCGCTTGTCAGTGTTGTTACCCCCCGGACCCTCTAAGTTCCATGCAGCCCACAGTCGCAGATGGCTATGGAAGCCTCCCTATGGACCTCCACGTTACGGCACAGGGTTACCATCCTTATTATAGGTAAGTGCCGATTCCTTTTATATTTTCAATTACTTTAAGATTTATTAGTATCAGTTGCAGATCCTTAAATTTTGCATTCTGAAGTGTTCTAGAAGTTTGAAGAGAAACTTTACTCAAATGCACATGGAACCGATGTACCATTTCTCGAATTATTGTCGCATAACTTTGCTCGTTAATTCGAATATTAATGAAACAGATAATTTAAAGCATTTTTGTTTTTGTGTGTGTACGTTACGAATTTTCGTTTGATCTTTATTCCTCCTTTTGATTGGAGAAAAACAAAATGAAGGAATTCGAAAACGAGTGGGGTAAAATTGCTTCAAAAATGTACTTTTGTTCTGTTAGGTTGTTAATTTTTCGTATTTTACATTTAAGCGTACTGGTGTTTTGAATTTCATTTAGGTCTTAATCTGTAAAATTAAGAATCTATCAACGAATCGTAAGAAAAATCTCGTAAAGATGAGAACGTGGAAACTTAATTAAAATAAATATAGAAAAGGTCTAATAATTCGCAGAGTACCTTCAGTCTATCTTCCAGTCTTACGAAATACTCTGCATTCTTAACGTTTAGTACATTTTTAGACTTTAAATAACTTCATTACAATAATTCAAACAAAATTTTTACCATCCTTTTCGGAGTTTTGAAGATTTTATACTTTTTAAATTACACATACAAATAAATTACTTTATTCTAATATCTTCATCAAAAATTTTTATCCTGTAGATATCCGCTAGTATCATATATTATTATAATACTCAAAATATTTTTCTTCAGCTGTATCTAGAAGAATAGTTTTGTTATCTCAAACCCCTGTATATGCCTACAGTGGCAAAAACAATTGAGAATACACCTTACTTTTACTTGATAAATCCAACTTTCAATCGAAATAACACATTAACTAGAAGTGCAAACGTACTTTTCTTCTTAGACATAACAAAAGGTTTAATTAACAGTCAAAATAAAGAAAAATCAACGACAAAATTCTAAAATAAAAATTTTCAGAAGCATTTCAAATAAACATAAGCAGATTTTTACCTCAAAAAATTGAGGACACACCCATGAAATTTTTGTTTAACTACCACTAGATTTTGTTTTTCTGCTTGCTACTATCATAATCTGAGTTTGGCCAATTTTATCTTAAACTTTTTCGACTGCTATTTTTTTCTTTTGAAGTTGGTTATGTGAATTTAAAGTCGCAATTTTAAATGGAAAATGGTTCCTCGGAGAGAGACCAGTACTGATGTAAGAAAATTTATATTAAGGTTATTTAAGAAAGGAAAATCTTATCGTGAAATAGCCGAAATTGTCGGTAGAAGCCACTCGTGTGTACAGAAAATCATTGGAAGATTTAAAAGCGATGGATAATTTGAAAATAAAAGTGGAAGAGGAAGGAAAAGTATTCCGAGTGATGTAGCCAAAAGGAAAATTTTGAAAGATATCAAGATTGATCTAAGTGCAGTCAAACTAATTGCAGAAACTTCTCGAATAATGTGCAGAAGTACTGAAACTGTGAGAAATGTGATTAGACATGCTGTATATAGCAGTCGAGTAGGTAGAAAGAAACCATTCATAAGCTTACAAAATCAGAAAAAGCGTTTGGAGTTTGCAAAAACTCATAAATTGAAGACAGATAAATTTTGGAAGAAAGTTATATTTAGTGATGTAAGTAAATTCAACATTTTTGGAAGTGACGGTCGTCGCACCGTTTGGAGAAAGCCGAACACCGCTTTGGATCCAAAACATTTACGTCTTACAGTTAAACATGTGGTGGTAGCTCCGTCATGGTTTGGGGTTGTATGGCTTCAAATGGGGTAGGAAATTTAGTTTTTATAGAAGGCATAATAGATCATAAGCTTTAAGCTTTATATATATATACTCCACAACAATCTTAAAGAAAGTGCAAAAAAATTGGGTTTAGATGGAAATTTTATATTCCAGCACAACAACGACCCCAAACGCACGGCACATAATGTCAAAACGTGGTGCTTTTTCATTGTAAACAGCAACTGAAAACACCACCACAGTTCCCTGACATCAATGTCATAGAAAATTTGTGGGCCACACTCGAAACAGCGGTCCAAAAACACCAAATTAGGAACAAAGCCCATTTAAAGCAAATCTTAAAATATCTCCAGATACCACCAAAAAATTGGTCGAATCGGTACCAAGACGTTTGGAGGCCATTATAAAAGCCAAAGGACATGCAACCAAATATTGACACTGTCTTTGTATGGGATATAGCACAAAAATTTCATCGGTGGATCCTTAATTTTTTGAGGTAGAGATCTGCCTATGTTTATTTCCAATACTAGTCAAATTTTTAATTTTAGATATTTTTTTGTTGATTTTCGTTATTTTTACTGTAAATTAACCCTTTTGTTACGTGTGAAAATAAAAACACGTTTTCTCTTCTAGTTAATGTGTTATTTCCATTGAAAGTTGGATTTAGCAAGTGAAAGTAAGGTGTATCATCAATTGTTCGAGCGACTGTATTTGGAACGAAATCTAATTGACTGTAGAATCACACTGACACTCCCAGTTGGATAGTTAAAGGTTAATCTGGCTGTTATGTTGTTATGCCAAACCTTTTTGGGCAAGGATTTGTTATTTTTTTAAACTTTTTGGATAGAATGCATTTAATATGTCAAGAGTGGCGAAGTTTAACACTTTTACAAAATTTCTCTTTTGTTCTTCTATTATTTTACTTACGATGATGTTGTTTATTTTTCAGTAAATGAGATTGCATAGAGTCTTGCTTATAGGCTATACATAATATTTAATCTTTAATTTCTCGAAAGCTTTTATTTACGTATTAGTTCTGTTTGCTTAATACTTGTATTTCATTATGTTTGAAGAAAAATAAAATAACAATTTCTTTAATACTTCAAAGTAGAAAACCCAGATAGTGCCCAAAATATAATAAATATAATTTACCATAATTATCACACTAATTAAAACTATTACAAATTACCATATCTGTATAAACCTAATTTAGAAGCTTGAATCTTAATAAGGAAAATCTATCAAACGATGCAACAAGTAATTATCAAAATAAATAAAGCAATTCAAGATAACAAACAGATTAAAAATTATTATTATTCTTTCATTTGAGATTATTATTTTACTTTATTAACCCTATAAGAAAAGTCTCATAGTTCATACAACCAGTGATCATAAAAGGCGTTGTCCAACAAATGTATGTAGTTCAATGTAAATGAAATTTCAATAAATATATGAATTAAAATGTTGTAGTATAAAATAAAAAACTTTTTTGAGGGGCAAGGAGAAAGTAAAATTTTATGGTACACTTGTGTTGACGCGACCGGATTCAGGAATATATGTATGGAATGTACGCACGTGTGTGTTTACGTGCATATATATATATGTGTGTGTGTGTGTATAGACGCACACACATACGTAAGTACATATATAGACGCATACATGAAAACATACATCCATATATACATGCATACATCAATATATACATAGTACCAATGTTATCTTTCCCCAATATTCTTAAAATTTGTCGCTCGATAATTTAGGTCGAAAAATAATTAACCATTTCTTGATAAATAATTGGCTATTACTGACCTTGCACCAGTGTTCGCAAACTTATTTCTTAGTAAAACTTTAGAGAATATTCCATAACATTCATCATTAAATATAAAAAATAAATAAATAAAAATATGAAATAAAAAAACTTGCTATTTGAGGAGCAGGACTCCTGCAGTATAAGGACATACAGAGGCTGTTCGCGCATTTTTTAGACGATGTATATTGCATTCACAAAACTAAATTACATACAATTCTTGAGTTTTAAATGCTCTATTTGATATCACTTTTTCTGAACTATCTTTCGACACCGCAATTTCCAGGATAATAATGCCTTTTGAAGTGTCAGAAGAGGTATTTTATTCCATTCCTCCAGAACAGCTTTCCAGAGTCCTGTTAGGGTTTTGGGACAACATTTGGATAATGCAGTTTTTAAAAGTCCGAAAGCACGAAAATCCATAGGTGACACATCGCGTGATTTAGTAGGGATATCAGTAAAGGGTATGGCTTCGATACCAGTTTTTTGTTCCATTTCTTTTAGAAAATTTACAGTGGATTTTGATGAGCGACCGCTAGCTTTGTCCGGATGGAGTCTCACGGATGGACGGCACTGTGGGTAAAGCGATGGTATTTCATTCAGAAAAATGGGGGATAAAATATGTTCCTGATAGAGTTTGGAGTCTTGACATTTTTTGCACTCTCTTTATTTTTAACTTGCCATTATAAGAAAAACCAGCAACAATCCTGTATCCATTAGAAAAACTTTTTTTCAATTCTTTGAACTACGTACTTAAATTTTTTTCTCCCCTTTTATGATCATAAACGGCTCTTTTTTTGTTACAATCATTTAAATATACCCACGCTTCATCTATTGTAACATTGTTTTCCATTTTTCTTTGGATAAGTGTTTCTCATATAGAATTATGCAGCGTGTCCTGCGTCGAGCGATATGCTTTGGAAGAAGACGATGCACACTGCGTTTTTCGCTTTCTTGAGATTTAAATCAACGTTTATCATTTCGTTTACGGTGGACACCGAGCATTTTAATGATTTTGCGACTCTCCTTTGACTAGGGGGATTTTCTTTTAACATTAAACAACGTACCTTTGCAATAATCGAAGATGTCCGTTTTTTCCTTGTATACTTGTTTGGAATTTTTGTCCCCCTCGAGGCTCCAATTTGACGTTTTTTCCTTTCTTATTGATGATATTACCTATCGACGCTTTAGATATCACAAAACCGTGACTCTCACATCGTTTTTGGATAACGGAGTATGCCTATTTCTCTTCGGAAAGAGCGTCAATGTAGCCTTCGAACCACTGCTTTGTTAAATTCGCCATTTTGAATAAAAACAAAACTTTCGAGCCACAGACGATAATTTGGACTTTTAAAAACATAGTACAATTGCAATTACTTCTTTTGCAGCAAACGATTTTTTATTACCGCTTACCAAAATCTTGTAAAAAATGTGCGAACAGCCTCTGTAGTACAAATTAAACTCTTTAAACGGCGCAATATTGGTTTTCGAAAATTTGTAGCATTATGAACTATTTCAAATATTATTACTCGAAAACGAAATGCACATTTTATTAGTAATAAATTCCATGGACTGCAACGAGATTTGTATAAATAACGTAATTTTTTAATATTTGTGTTTAACATTCTGCAATAATTAGCCCTTCGACCGTAATCTGAACCAAGAACAATTATTAGAGTTGCGTATTTATTATATTTCTAAGAAATAATTCAAATCTAGTACTAATAATTATCTTGAGTTTATGAATACGCACCGTATTTTAAATCCATTTAATATAAAAATTATACCTATTGACATTTCTCTTTGGATGAACAGGAATTAGAACTATCTTTGTTGGATTACCACCACTTTATTTCACAAGCAAAATTATACGAATTAAATAAAAGTTCGGAGTTATTTAACCCACATGTGCTCGAGACTCGACCCGAAATTCTCTCTGTTACAAATTTAATCAGCATTTAGAAGAATTTCGCCATGAATTTTAACCATTTAAGAATTTGAAAATTTCAATGATTTATGTCATTCAAATTATTACTACTCGAAGTACTATATTGCATTCTATGTTCAACTCATAGTATTTAATTCTGAATTTCTTCTAGTAAGATTATTATGCACGCTCGTTCTCCTTATGCAACTTCACGAAACCTTGACTCCCCTTTCCACGGCCGCAGTAGCTTTGCCTTCGGGTGGGTGCTTTCGCACCTTGATTTATTTACGTACGCAATTGGCTTAAGGCATATGCCAAACGAACATCCTAATGTGATTGTGTACCAGTATACCAGAGACTATTAGAATTAGGATTAAACGATTTACTATCGTGTGCTTTAGAACTTATTTATCAAGAAACCGGCAAAATTACACGAACGTGTAATAGTTCCAGCGATATGTCTATAAGTTAAGGAAAATAATAATATAAGTTACAGTACTTACGGAAAATCCCTTCGACCACAAAAGATGGCGCCAATCGCGTAAAAAAAAAAATGAATACAAGAAAAACATTATTCTCATTTTATCTATTCTCATTTTTCTTTCAGTCAAATTTATTATATTATCATTTATTTATATTTAATTTTTCATTCAAAATTTCCATTTTTTTTCATAATATCCCCATATCGTAGCAATTAACACATTTTTTCGATGCCCGTAAGATTCCATAACTTTGGAAATATTCAACAGAAAGCTCTTCTGTAGTAGGCAAGTCCCAAATTTTAATATTATTATTATTTTTCGAAAATGCGTGATAAAGGGAAAAAAATAGTCTTTACTCAAGAATAATAACTAACATGTCTAGTCAAAGTTTACACCAAACCAGCGTGTTTGAAGATGATTTTTTCATTTTTGGCGAAAAATCGCGTCGTTTGGCGTCTTTTCTTTAGTAAGCAAAAATGGTCGACGGGTTTTTACCTAAGTAGCAAAATGGGTATTGGTCCGATTGACGTTTTGGGGGAACGCAGTTTGGAAATTTTGAAGCGGAGCCTTTGGCACTAACTCTTTTTCACGCTAATGATGGTTAGACTTTTTCTCAATAACATTTCGCTGGATGATTTTGACGAATAAAAAGAAACGACGAAAGTCCGTAGTTCAGCAATGAAAGGCCAACTCCACCGCCTTTCGTTAAATTGAACAAAATGTTAAAATTAGAAGTACAACTCGGGAAGAAGGGTTAGATTAGATTAGGTTAGGTTATTCAATTATGGCAAAGCACACGAGGGTTATCTGCCTAAAGGGAGGGATGCCTTCGTGGAGGACTTTCTAAGGGAAACTGGCTCGTACACGTTACATATGGGGAAAACCACGAAAACGCCCATGCAGCCAGCCCGTTCGCGGGATTCGAACCTCGGACCGAACTACCAGTGTTCAGCGTCTTTACCGCTCGGCCGCTGGTGGGCCTGGGAAGAAGGACTTGGAAAGATATGAAATTTCTAATGGTATTTACATTTAATTGCTTAATTTTAACATTAAATGGATTGTTTGAGCTAAGAAAAACATGAAAGGGGATCTGCCTAAAAGGTATGCCTCGAGTGAGGCTTGTTTTAACTCTTAATTTATGTTCTCTTTTTTGACAGCAAAAAAAATCATTCTTTTAGTTATCTTTTATGTTTTCCTAGGCATTTGTTTAGGATAAAGTACGAAAGATATATAGTAGACAAAGCTTATTCCCTCTCTGCCACTCCCCGTAAACACGAACAGCGTACCAGTGGAAATTTGTTTTCGAAAATGCGTGATAAAGGGGAAAAAATAGTCTTCACTCAAGAATAATAACTTAACTCGTTTCAGAAACGGAAACATTACCTCACACATAGTATGGAAAGTTTTGGTTATCTGAGCGAGAATTTATTTAGATTACATTAGACGGGGGATTTAAAGCAAATGGGGGTGCCCTTAAACTCTCCGTAAATTTGAGGAATGCAAAGCAAAATATTTACAAGGTAATTCTTAATGTTTAAACGGGTTTTAGACTCTTAGTAGATGTAACACGGGTCTAAAACTCAGCCGTTTCAGTATTTTCAGGAAGCTTCATGAAGTACTACAATCCGTCTTACTTCAAAATCCGTAATCCACATTTTTATGCTGCAGCATGTTCAGCGATAAATAAAAGTCACGTGGACTGTATTTGATGAAAAGTTCAAGTTGCATTTCAATTTATTTCTGAGCCTATTAAGAAGGGCTGCCTTAAGCCAAAAATCTTCAAAAAATGGTGATTTGAGATTTTGTATTTTCAAATTCTCTACACTTTTAGTTTTCTAAAAATAGCATACTTAAAAATTCTAGTTCTAATTTGTGATAAATGAGGATTTTTACACAAAACTGAGTTTTTTTTTCCAAATATGCTTTTTTATACTCGATGTACGTTTTCTCAGGAACTACTGCTCATAGGTGTGTAAATTTTTTATGGCTTATTTATTACGTTTCCCAATGTGGTACTTACGTAAAAACCCGTTGACCATTTCTGCCTATTAAAAAAAAAAGACGTCAAACTACGCGATTAGTCTTCTTCAAACACGCTGGGTTTGGTGTAACCTTGATTACAAGTGTTAGTTATTATTTTTGAGTAAAGACTGCCTTTTTTCGTCTATCAGGCTACAAAAAAAAAAAAAAAAAAAAAAAAAAAAAAGATTTGGGACCTGCTTACTACAGAAGAGCATGGTGTTGAATATTTCCAAAGTTATGGATTTTTATCGACCTCAAAAAATGTGTTAATGGCCACGATATGGCGATATTATGGAAAAAATGATGGAAATTTTGAATGAAAAATTAAATATAAATAAATAATAATATAAATAAATTTGAAAGAATAATAACATTAGAACGTTTTTTTTTGCATTTTGTGAATTTTTTTTTGTTTAGCTAGGCGCCGTCTCTTGTGGTCGACGGGATTTCCCTTACGTACCCCTTAATATTTACTGAAATGAGCTTTTTGTGATAAACTAAGCAAAAAATGTTCACATTTTTTTGGAGGAAAGTGCTCAATTTTACTATGCCTAATACAATAATCTATAAATGACTCTAAAACTCAAAATGTTCCAAAAGCTCATTTCAATACAATTAGATACGTGCACTTTAGTTACACGCAAAATTAAAAATATGTATCTCCAGCAGATTTTGAGAAAAGGTACATCGAAAATGGACAACTTAACATTGCGGTATAGGTCGTTCGGACTTCCTTATTGCTTCATTCTGGTTCGTTAATTGATCATGTAAAGAACGCGAACACTATCTACAATAGATATATGAAGCCTTGGAGGAAGACTTTTTATAGGAACAATACCTACTGGTGGCGGCCCACCAGCGGCCGAGCGGTAAAGACGCTGAACACTGGTAGTTCGGTCCGAGGTTCGAATTCCGCGAACGGGCTGGCTGCATGTGCGTTTTCGTGGTTTTCCCCATATGTAACGTGTACGAGCCAGTTTCCCTTAGAAAGTCCTCCACGAAGGCATCCCTCCCTTTAGGCAGATAGCCCTCGTGTGCTTTGCCATAATTAACTAACCTAACCTAACCCACTGGTGGCAAACTTGATAACTATTGAACAATGGTAGTTCAGAGCAGAGCAGAGTTCCGACGAACCGGTTGATTCCACGAGGCAGCTCTTTTAGTTTTCTCCACGAGTAATGTGAAGGTGATATAGTTTCTTTTGCAGTTTTTCCACGGAACCATCTGACTACTTAACAGACTGATCTTTAAGACATTTAGATCTTAACAAACAAGCAAAGATTTTAAGGGAAAATGACTTGCATTTACTGGCTTAGATCATGAACAAAATCTCAAAAACCTCATGCAGAATCCACCAGTTGCCGAGCGGAGAAGTCGCCGAACACTGGTAGTTCCGACATGGGTTCGATTTCAGGCGAGCGGGCTGGATGTAGGGTCGTTTTCGTGGTTTTCCCCATGTGTAACGTGTATAGGAGCCAATTTCCATTAGAAAGCCCTCCGCGAAGGCATCCGTCTTCTTAAGCAGACTTAGGCTTCTTGGTTTACGGTAATCAAATATACCAAACCAAACCAAACCAAAAACCGCACGCAGTCAGCGTTTTTAACGGGAAACAAACCCGCGACAAGCTGTTGTTGTTCGGTGGTCATTCCTTCGTCACAGCTGGGCATATTTCGCTAAAAGACCCCTCCCTTATACCGATTCCTGCAGTTACGATTTAAATTCAACTTTTTACAAGCTGGATTAATTAAAAATCTCTCATCTGGACAATTTAAAAATACTTTATAAATTCTCGCTTTTTCCTCTGTGTGTATTTCATGACCGTTTCGAAGAAAGATAAAATTTAAGTAATCACCTGTAATTTAAAAACAATTTTTTTTTTCGTAAGTTATAATTAGGTACAGTTATGTGACTACTGTAATATATTCAAGAACAGAAATATTTTCCAAAAACACTTCTTTCGGTGTATGAAAAGGTACACAGCGAGAGAATTTCTGTGAAACCAAAATTCGATCAAAGCTTTGATGAAGAGCTGAATTTTTCTAAAAAATTAATTTCATAAACTGTTTTGCGAAAGAGCGTGATAGGTTTAGAGTTAACAAATAAAATAACAATGTAAAAATTCGAAAGTGTATTATTACATGATAAGGTAATTTAACATGTCATAAACATAATAATGCAACGAGTGAGTATAAGACTATACGAAGATTAAGAAACATTCTTCCGTTTTCTTCTCTGTTTTACGCTTAACGCTAGATAAAACGTTCGCTTAGTATTTGCGAAACACTTTCAACAATTAATTTTCTTTAAACAATATCGCTCAAGATGTGCCCCAACAACCCCCCCAAAAAAATTGATATGACTTCCTTGTACGTCCTACTAAATTATAAACATTCTTTTGCCGCACTTCATTTAAATTTATTTCCTCAAATTTCGTTACAGATATATTTCTGATTCAGTTAACTCAGTTCGAGGCAAAAATACATAAAAAAACTGAAAACATCTTCATAAAAAACTGTAAAATACAGAAACACATAAAACACCAAATACAGATAAAAACATTTCAAAAACAATTATTACAATTAAGAATAGAGTTTCTACCTAAAAATGAGCAATTCGGCCAGCGGGCAGGAAGACAGAATTTTCGGTGAATAGAAGTGAAAATTTACTTTTGGTTCGCCTCGGCGAAAAGACATTGAAGTTTCTACACAAACTGACTTAGTTCACATTTCTACTAAGAGTTTCAAATGTCAACAAATGGTGGTCTCGTTAGGCTTAGCACAGCTTTTACATTGTTGATAATTCTACAACTATTGCATGCAGATTGACTACAGGCATGAAAACGTTGACTGAAACAACAAAATTTAACCACTTTAAAAAGCAAAAAATTTACAATTTATCAACATACAAGACTAAAAAACAGTTAACCGAGCAGGGTAACAGAGTGTATATATACACATTTATATGTTCCTTAAAATGCGTAGGCCATTTCTGAAAGATGACATGGCTTGTTTTGCGTTACCACCATTCTATCCGTAGACATATTCTTACAATTACAAAAGTCTTTTTTTTTTTTTTAAATCGTACAAATATTTATGCTCTGTCATCCTCAAATTGAAAGAAAATCTGTAATACGAAAGTTAAGTTATCTAGCTTTCCGTATCTCCTTCGGTCCCTGCACTTAAAGTTATGAAAATTTTACAATCGTTGTTATAAATAGAATTCAAAAAGTGTCATTCTCGTAGAACAAAAATTGATCGAGAAATTTAGTTTCAAAATTTTGTATATTTGTTATCATTTTCGGCTCGCGTTGAGGAGCCGTTTATAACCGGAATTTGAATACTTCGCAGTTGTTGCTTTTTCCCTTAAATGCCATTCAATGATATTCTTTTGTGATTTAAGGGGATTCGGTACTCAAAAATCCATGAAATTACCGATTTTTCAATTTTTTGCTAGAATACCCTTACTACACTGAAGAGAAATTTTGAAATTATCTGACGGTAATAAATGGTATAAAATGCTTTTAAACATTTTGACAGCCCTTTCAATGTCACGCCCCCCTCAGTTTTTATTTTTTTTAACTTCTTAATTTTTTTCATTAAGTTATTAGAAATCAATGTAAATGAAAACGAGTGCAATTAAATATGGCTTCAAGTATCAGGAAACTCTGTTTATGTTTATAAATTGACAGCCCTTTCAATGTCACGCCCCCCTCAGTTTTTATTTTTTTTAACTTCTTAATTTTTTTCATTAAGTTATTAGAAATCAATGTAAATGAAAACGAGTGCAATTAAATATGGCTTCAAGTATCAGGAAACTCTGTTTATGTTTATAAACTGATTTATTTAAATACAATGAGAATCTGGGAAAAAAATTTCTTCACCTTTAAAATGGCAAGATTATATATATATATATATATATGTGT
>KK121352.1:129398-147905 GCA_000611955.2 Stegodyphus mimosarum | reverse complement strand
TTGTGGTGATAAGACTCGAACAGAAAGAAGTGGGGTAATGAAAGTGATCAAGCTCCTGACTGTAGCATTATTAAAATAGTGCTCGAACAAACATTAAACTCTTTAATTAATTAAAATACACCTAAATTATTTTAAATGCAATTTATATTCGAGGAGAAATGGCTAAAAGAAGAAAAGAAATCACATATGCTGCTGAGTGGTTTTAAATACAATGTTTTATGATTGTTAAAATTGCAAATTTTGCTTTTTGAAAAAATGAATGAAACGAAAAATGAATATTATTAACATTGATTATAAGTGTTTTAGAAAATATATTATAATTAATTCAGGTATTGAAATTGTTTTAAAAATGTATTAAAGAACACAAACAGGTAAATTAAAATTCTACTTGTATTTTAGGATTTTTTTTTCAATATTTCAAGACAGATGAGGTTTTAAACAAAAGCTTGTAATTTATGTTTATGTAAACCAATAAAACATTACTAGGTTTTATTTTATATACATATGTATTGAAATTTAGTAATAAAATTTTTAAGTAATTTGAAATGATTTAATGACCATTTAGACAGTTTATTTTCTTTAAACTGCGTTGTCTCAGTTTTCATTTTTTCAGTATATTCTTTTACTTAAAAGACCTAAAACTTCTACAGATATGGACTAAATTGTTTAATATTTTTACTGCTTTTTTAAAATTATATCCTTAATAGAAACAGGGATGCGTTTTGCAAAATAGTGAAAAGAAAAATTACTGGAAGTGAAAATACGATTAAGATCATCTTTTTTAAAGTTTTTACAAAAAAATGCGCTTTTTTTTTTTCTTGGAAACTAATTCATTAATCGCAAAATCGATCCTTGAAGTTATTAAGAACACTCTAGCATATGCAATAAAAAAATTTGAGGCAAAAGCATTCAAAATTGTGGGAGAAGGAATTTTTAATTCTTAAATTTTTCTTCAAAAAATTTAAATTTAAAAAAATTACTAGCAAAAAAATTTTTTTTCAGCTTAAAATCATTTTGTCTTATATAAAACCACTTAATATTATATATAGACAATAGATGAAAATTCTTAAATAAAAAATATCATGCCAAATGTACCAAGTCCCCTTAATTTATAATTTTATTACATTTGGCATGCCGAAAGAAATTTCGCAAAAGCAATTAAAAATTTTTCCCTGCTTAAACTCAAGTTTTAATCGTACAAACAAATTTATTGAACTATAATATTTTTCATTTTTAATTGACGTAAATAATATCAAGAGTGGGCTAGACGTGAATGTCTAAGCTTGCCCTATTTTCTTTAAACAGGAATTCTTTTTTTCCCTTCGAAATGCTTGCAGTATCAGAAATGATTTTCTAAACTGATATTTTACAAACAAATGCAAATTTTTCTTTTTTTCAGTTTGTGTACGATTTCAGAGTACGGTCTTCCATTTTAAAACTATTCTATTTGTCGTTCGGGAGTCACACTTTTTGCATTTTATTCTTTATAATGACTATAAAAAGTTTTCTTATTGTAATTAAACAGCTAGGCGTAACGTATTAAAAATTATAGTAATTTTTATAAAATTTATTTTTTAATTAAAAATAGCCACTGCATGAATATTTGCATCGTGTAAGGCATTCTTTGCACGACCTATTAAATTATACGTATTTTTTGCCGCACTTCGTTTAAATTTATTTCCTGGATTATTATTCTAACTTAATTAGCCGATTCTTCCACGCAAGATGAAAATGGTATCAAAACTGCTGATTTTGAAATTAAATTTTTCCAAAAATAAGTATAGAAACTTTTCCGAATATAAATATAAAAACAAGGAGATAGCATAAAAAGTAAGGTTTATGTGCCAAAAATTATTATTATTAGTCCAAAGGGGCTTTGTCCCTGAAGGACTATTGTTTTCTTTTTGCGTCGGAAACATTCAAAGTGTGTATCACTTTTCAAACTGTTGCCACAAAATATTGCAGCCGTGTGTTATATTTAAAGAAATTAAATAATGAAGAATGTGCATAAATGCATGCATGTTTCTCGCATTGTGATCAAACGACGGTACCTAAAAACATCGAATTTTGAATGACGTTATCCTGCCGCGAATACGGGCATCCGAAAGCCCAAATTTGAAATTTAGAATTTGTTTTATGAACGATTTCATATTTTGTAAAACTTTAACGAATTTTCGATGAACAAAATTGAGGATTTCGAACCGGGCCACGGCAGCGTCGTACAGAAAAAAAACATTTTTATCTGCTGCGCGTGAGACCGTGTGTAGGAAATTCTAGAGATAGGCTCCGTTTAAAATTATTTTGCGATATTGTTTTTGAACTGAATTTTATGCTTTAAATGCGAAGAATGTGATATTCAATAAATAAAAGTAACATACAAAGTGTTTAAAAAACGCCCCTTTCGACGTAATTTAAAATCTGAAACTTTTCAGATTTTTTATTTATTGTTTATTATTTTTTAAAGTTTGGCGTTACCAAAACACGAATCTATGGCTACAACCAACGATTGCGAAAAAATTGCCCGGTAAGGAATTTTGATAAAGTGGTAAATATAAACAAAGAGGTAATAAATTTCGAACCAAAACAACAAAGGCGTGAAAGAAATGAAATATAAAAAATAGTACAATCCTTAAGTCTCCCGATAAAATTGTAAAAAGATACCATCAGCTCAGTATATTTAAACTAGAAAAAACCCTTAAAAAATTTGAAAGCTTTGCGTGTTTTTAACGTTTTGTGTGTTGCCTTTTATTTATTAAATATCATGTTCTTCGCACTTAAACCATAAAATTCAGTTCAACAGCAATATCGCGAAATAATTTAAAATTGAGCATATCTTTAGAATTTCCGATACACAGTCTCGCGCGCAGGAGATAAAAATGTTTTTCTTTTTCAGTGTGCCATTGCTTGCTTTGAAATCACTAAGCTTGTTAATCAAAAATTCATTAAAGCGTTACAAAATATCAAACCGATAATAAAACAAATTCCAAATTCGGGTTTCCATATCCCCATACTCTAGTGGGGGACAAATTATTGAAAATTTGATGCCTGTAGGTACCGTTGTATTTTCGCAGTTCGAGAGACATGCATACATTTATGCACATTCTTCATTATTTAACTTCTTTAAATATAATACAGGGGTCTAATATTTGGTGGCAACAATTTGCAAAGTGAACCGACATTTGTAGTGAATCGACGCAAAATTCCAAAACGAAATTACAAGAGAAAAACAAACATTACTTTTACTAAATCACAAATTAAAATTTAAAAAAAAAAAAAAGTTTTCAGATTTTAGTTTACACTTATGGAGGCGTTTTTTTAGCGTTTTGTGTGTTACCTTTTTTATTGAATATCATTCTCTTCTCAATTAAACCATATAAAAAAGCAATTCTACAATAATATCGCAAAATATTTAAAAACAGCATATCTTTAGAATTTCTGATCGTCAGCGTAGCGCGCAGGACATAAAAGTGTTGCCACTGCTTGTTTTGAAATCGTGCAGTTTTTTAATAAAAAAATCGTTAGAGTTTTGCAAAATAGGAAATAGATAATAAAATAAATTCAAAATTCTTGCAGGTGTCCATGTTCGGAGGGAGGATTACGTTATTCAAAAATTTGATGGCTCTAGTTACTGTCGTTCAATGCAAGAAATGTACATACATTCATACAGATTCTTCGCCATTTAATTTCTCTAAATGTAATACAGGGGATAAAATTTGGTGGCAATGCTGTAAAAACTGATTCTCCGTTTATAGTGAACGGACGCAAAATGCCGTTTCGAGAATAATAGCCCTTCTGGGCTAACGCTCCTTTTGGACTAAAAAATGCTTTTTTCTTTCCTATTGTTTTAGGTGTTTCTTATGGTTTAAATACACTGATAGGGACTTTTTACGATTTTATTGGGAGATTTAAAAGGATTGCATTGGTTTTCTATTTCATTTTATGTCTTTGTTGCTTTGGTCCAGAAATTTATTATTTATTAACTATAATTAATTAATATTTTAGCAGCATTTTGCCCGGAAATGATTGGAGATATTTTAGTTGTAAAAAATTTCTATAATACTAATGTATATATTTTTTAGTACTGCCAATAAAAAAAAGGGGCGAATTACATATTATAGTAGTCCCATATGCAAAATGTCAATGTTCTACGATTAATCATTTATGTGTTGTGCGATATACAAACATATGTACATACAAAAGTCACGAAAAATTCCGTTTTGAATCTACTTTATTATCCATTTTGGGATAAAGGAGTCCTTTTTTCTATTCGTATGTACAGACCCAAAACAATAGTCAAAATGGATTCGAAAAGGATCAAAATGGATATTTCCGTTGAAATCTGGTAACCGAAATTTTTCGATATTACAATATTTCTTTAATTTCGTGCAAGAAATAAATACCGCGAGAGGAAAGATATTTTGCAGATGCGATGTACAGATTTTTAATAGATGAAAAGGGAAATTAAAGATTTTCTTCCCCATAGGAAACATCAAAACATTTTCAGATAGCTTGCAGAAAACAAGTACTATTCCTCAAATAAAAGAACCTTACACAAATGAAGGAAATTTTATGAATATAATTATAAAAAATATATTACTCTTCCTTATAAATTTAATTAATAACATAAACTCTGTTTCTGGGCATATAACAGATAAACATTTTTATTAACCTTTATCGTAATTTCTGGTTTTTCGTCATCATTAGGGTTATTTAATCAGAGCCAGTTTCTCCGATTGTATGTTTGCCAGTTGAAAGAGTTAACTACATGTAGCGATTTTAGTATTTAGCAGATACAGACCACTTCTCCTTAGTTCTGTACGAAAGTATACCTTAAGATTCAAATCCGCAGTAAATTACTTTGTTTACAATTGATATTGAGTATTTTAATGAATTTACGACTGTTCTTTGACTTTTAACATTAAAACATCTTACCTTTGCAACATTCGAAACATTCCGTTTTTTAATTGGATATGCATTTGGAACAGTTTTTTCACTTGAAGCCAATCTGACATTTTCTTTCCTTCTTGTCCACAATATTATCTATCCTAGCTTTAGATACTAAAAAATTATGGCTTTCACGGCATTTTTTGATAACGGAATACGAATAACTTTCTTCGGAAAGAGCACAAACATAAGCTATCTATTCCTTCTCTCGAAGAGCCATTTTGCGAGAAAATAAAGCTGTCAAGTAGCAGACGATAGATTATACTTTTAACAGTATAGGTGTAGTTTTAAAAAAATTCCAAGCAGACGATCTTTTCATAGCAAAGCAGAAATGTGTAAAAATATGCTAATAGCCTCTGTATGAAGTTTTATTGCTATTTTCATTTGCTTGTTTTATGAAATGTAAGATTAAAAAAAATTCCTGTTGCAGCGAATATAACACTAAATCTAAAAACGTATTTAAGATTAAAGATTAGCAGTTGTTTTATACGCATGTGTTGAATACACTCGTAAGCCGATATTGCCCAAACCAAACTTAAATAAACATCGTCACCGCTCGAATCAATCACGTCAAGCCAAGTGGGGATCGAGAGTCACCTTATATGGTTTATCCTAAGTTTATAACAGTTATTTTTAAGTTCAAGCTCCTTTCCTATCTCTCCTAATTTCAGCTTACAGACATTTACCAGAATGAGGTTTTAGAATCGCGTTAAATGCGAATGAAAATCTCTTTAGTTAGTCATTTGTTAAGGACTTAATTCTTATATTTTTGAGTTTAAGCCCAAGTGGAGGCTTTTTTGTACGTTCTGAGAAAGGGACCGACTGTACAACTTCAGTTTGAGCAATAAAGGGTAATTAATACGTGTTGAGTGTTAAGTTTCTATTTCTGGACTTAAGCGATTATTCGCTTAGCTGTTCACTAAGGTTAATCTACACTGAGGTAATAGATGAAAGGGAATAACACTACAAGCTGTCGAGTGCAATGAGTTAACATTCGAATGAAAGCGAAATTGGTTGCATATCCAATTTTATTTTCGTAGAAGCTAACGAACATTGCGTACAGATTATTATTAAAATGGGTGTACTATACAACTGTGTAGCATTATGCTTTGTTAAACACAGCTTTTTTTTGTGTAAAAATAACATATTAATCGAGATGATAAAGTTCGAAGGAAGGTGATAATGAGGACATAAAAAAGATGTCTGCAAGATCTAGTTTATGAGCTGGAGTATGTGTACAGCCTTCTAATAGATGCTGGCGACACTGGCTCTTCTTCGGGATATTTTATTTATCGTGTCACTCCCAAGCTTTCTTGAAATACCTCATCAAGTGACAATTGCGTACCCAATTTTTCTTACCTTCATAAATCTTATAATAGGCAATGACTTTGTCAGTACTGAGAGACGACTTAATGAATCTTTTGGTTTTTATTTCCCAAACCCAAAAGAAGTTATTCGTTTTTAATGATGCTGAAGTTCCTCAGATATTTACATGTGAAATTTTGAGATTCTTCTCTAAGATGGAATCTTAGATTGTTTATCATTTGAACTCTAGCAAATCCGTCGTCTTTCAACTGCACCGTTTTTGCCAGGCCTCGTATCATTGCATTTCCATACTTTATCACTACCTTATTCGTAACATACAAATTTTAGGCTTGAAGGAAAATTTTGCTCATATGCTTGAAAGCTCTTAAATAAGGAAAACTATGCGTAACGTTATCGAGTCCTATGTCTAATAAACATTCATGGCATGCATGACTCATTCAGACACGCACTAACTGCTTAATATTGACGCCACTAACATTGACGTCATATTTCACACGGTCTGCCTTTAAAAGTTTCTATATTAGCAGTAAAATAGAGATTTTAAAATAATTACGCAATAATAATTAATAAAAAATCTAAAAAGTTTAAGATTTTAAATTACGTCCAAAGGGGCGTTTTTTTTAATGTTTTGTGTGTCGCCTTTATTTATTAAGTATCATGTTCTTCGCACATAAACCATAAAATTCAGTTCAACAGCAATATCTCAAAATAATTTGAAAATGAGCATATCTGTAGAATTTCCGATACACAGTTCCCCGCGCTGGAGATAAAACGTTTTTTTTTTCTCCGTAGAGTGTTTCCATTGCTTGACTTTAAATCGTTGAGTTTGTTAATCAAAAAATCATTTTGTAAATCAAGTTTTACAAAATATGAAATAGATAATAAAGCAAATTCCGAATTTGGACTTCCAGATGCCCCATATTCGGGTGGAAACGTACGTTATTCAAAATTGGATGGCTCCAGGTACCGTTGTTTTATCACAGTGCGAGAAATATAAATCCATTTATGCAGATTGTTCATTATTTAACTTTTTAAAATATAATACAGGGCGATAATGTTTGGTGGCAACAGTTTGAATCGGACATTTATAGTGAATGAACGCAAAAGGCCAAAACAAAAGCTACCGTCTTTTAGGGACAAAGCCCCCAAAGGACTAATAATTTAAAATTATACATGTATATAACTCGTAGAGTCGGTAGGATATTTTGAGGCAGAATATTTGAAAAACAAGCGATGGCCTCTCCGAGACTCGACCCTAATCCTCTCGAATACGCGCCGAGTGTGCTACCCAGTTTAATACTGCAGTTAGCCAATGAAACGATTGTTGTTTTTACGCCACGATGGCGTAGAGAAAGGAGGGAGAAAAGACCTTCTAAACTAATTCTGATTATTGCTTCTAGTAAAGAGATTAATGGTAAATGCCGTAAGTTTTGCTCGTGAAGAAAAGGAAATTACTTTCTCACCAATCCGATAGTTCCCCTCTGCGTGGAATAGGCAGTATTTGTAAAAGAAAAATTAAGCTCCATCGCGCCCACTTTGGAAGCAACTTCTTCGGAAGCAAACAATCTTTACTTTATCGCGAAAGATGTCTTTTCCTCTTCGTGCAACAGTAGCTAAGTAGGATTCGAATGATGGAATTAATGAATGGAAATTCTATTTCGAATCCAATAAGCGAGAGAACCACAGCTCATTATCATTTCCCAAAACTGCGGTGAACGTCGTGCACCCCTTCATTAACCTTCCCTTTCTCTTCGGATGATAATTTATCAAAAAACGCCCCCGAAGTAATCGGAAAATATCCCCCTTTCACTAATCTATCTTTTGGCGCGATTTTGAAAATTTTCTCCTCCTCCTCCGGAATAATATTTCCACGGAACAACGGAAATTATCGCTTGTCCTCCCCTCTCTCACACACCTGAAAGTGATTTTAAGAGAAATCGCGGTCCAGAAAAACGGGGAAAAAGCGTCATTTATCATTGCGAATAAATATACAGTTTGCCCACCGAGTAGGAAACTTTACGTTCCGCGGAGGAAACCTGGAAGCTTTACGCGGCAGATTCTCTCGCGCTTTTAGCTTTGCATTTTTCTTTGTGGTTCTCGCCATTGCTTTTCCCATATCGATTTCTAAACATTTGTCCTTTGGCGCCATTTGTGATGGAAAAAATTTATCCTGTCTTCTTCTTCTCAGACCTAATTTACCATATAAAGAAGGTTTATCGATTGAATCAGTTGCGACGTAGCTGGCATCATTACGTAAAGAGGTACCTACGACAGTTTCTTAAGATTTGCCAGAACTATTGAAGGACCCCAACCAAAGTTTTAAATTCACTAAAGATGCAGCCTCGTGAAAACTTACAGCCTTCGCATTTCCTGTTCATTTGGTTAGTTAATTACGGCAAGGTATGCCAAAATTATTTACGTCATTCTAGGGATGCCTTTGTGGAGAAAATTTTGAGGAAAATTGTCTCGTATTTCCCATTACATCAGGAGTAAAGTATTAAAACGCATATGCGGATGGCTCATTTGCCTGGGTTCTAAAAATAAAATTTTGATTAAATTTCGATGTGAAAAATAGAAAATACGTATACCCTATACATTCAGCGCAAGGCGGATGAAACTGATGCAGTAGGGTTCTTTATGTAAAGTTTTTATTATTCAATTGTGCTGCGAGAATAATTAGGTAGAATACGTACAAGAATATTACACCATCTGAATTATCTCCATCACTTTAAATTTCTGTTTAAGTGTTAAAAAATTGTACAAATTCAGATTATTAGATTCAATTGCTGGAATATTAAATTTTCAATTACTAACTTAAGAAAGAACTTGTAAATGCTCTTTAATTCAAGACTGAAGAGAATCACGCCGACGTGGAAAATAGAACAGGCAAATCGACAGTCTTGTATTCGACGTGAATTTTGTAAATTCCCAATTGATTTCGAGAGCAAAACGGGTGCCCCTTCATCAGAGGCAAAAGAATCCGCAGAATTCAGCAGAATATTTTGCCCCTGATGACGGAGGACCCAATTTGCCCTCGAAACCGATTGGGTTTTTACAAAATTTACGTCGAATGCAAGGTTGTCGATTTGCCTGTTTTAATTGTTATTTTTAACCCAAAAAGAGACGTCAGCCCGGAATGGCATTTTGCGTTGAATCGTTATAAACGGAGTATCACTTTACAAATGGTTGCCACCAAATAGTATCGTCCTCTATTATATTTAAAGAAATTAAATAATGACGAACCTGTATGAATGTATGCATGTTTCTCTCAATAGCGGTACCTAAAGACATTGAGTCCTCCACCCGAACTTTGTTACCCGGAGGACCGAATTTTGAATTTCGAATTCGTTTTATTATCTTTTATTTTATTAAACTTTAACAATTTTTGATTAACAAACTCAACGATTTCAAAGCGAGAAATGGCAACAGTGATGAAAAAAATTATTTTTATCTGTAACGCCCGAGAACGTAATGTTTAATAAATAAAGCAAACACACAAAACGTTAATAGCAAAAGACAAAAAAAAAAAAAATTATAAAGCCATCTTAGTAAGAAAACTGAACACTGATATGATGAATTGAAAAAAGAATGGGGGGAGGGGGAACATGCCAACAACGTTGCATCGGCAATTCTATACGTATACTGCTATGCTGGTGTTAAAAGTTTTTAATTTTGTTGTTGGATTGTGTAATGTATATGGCGTAACAAATCATAACCTTTTAGGCGACCGTTAAAATCTGGAACTTTTGAGATTTTGCTTTCATAAAATTAATTTATTTGAATTCAAGAAAAGTAAGTTGGAAGTAATTCACGTATTCTAATCTTTGCACAGAACTGTGGAAGACAAAAATCCTAACTAATATTATAAATGCGAATGGGGGTTTGTTTGTTACGCTTAAGCCTTAATTACTTAACGGATCATCAAGAAATATTTTTCATGTATTAGAAAAGGTTATAGGCTATAAAATGCAACTTATCTGTTGAAACTTGAACTGTATAATAGATTTTATATCTTAAAATAATTGTCGTTGTATAAACATTAAATGTTGAAAGTTTCGTAACGATGTCAAAGTTTGTCTGCGCGCGCAGGTGCGTAGCTTAAACCACGCAAACATTTTTAACCTTTTCTAATATATCAAAAATATTTCTTGAAAATTTTATGATGATCAACCGATCATCCTGAAGGCGTAACATTTATTAATTTATTAATTTTTATTTAAGTAATTTAATTTGTTATTTAAAATCCTTCAGGATTTCCGGCTCTTCTTTAACAAACATTTTTCAGCCGTCAGGAAATATACGTAGCCGTTTTACTACATTTCGTGGCGATACAATCCGCGTAAATACAAAATATCCGCGGCCTATAGGTATTGAAGCAGGGCAGTATTTGCTGAAATTTTACGCGGGGTGTATTTATAACTTAAAAAAAATACAGAGGCTGTTCGCACATTTTTTAGACGATGTATATTGTTTTCACAAAACTAAATTACATAAAATTCTTGTGTTTTAAATGTTCTATTTGACATCCCTTATTCTGAACTATCTTTCGACACCGCAATTTCCAGGATAATAATGCCTTTCGAAGTGTCAGAAGAGGTATTCTTTCCCATTCCTCCCAAACAGCTTTCCAGAGTCCCGTTAGGGTTTTGGGACAACGTTCGGATAATGCAGTTTTTAAAAGTCCGAAAGCACAAAAATCCATAGGCGATACATCGGGAGATTAAGTAGGGATATTAGTGAAGGGTATGGCCTCGATACCAGTTTTTTGTTCCATTTCGTTATTTCTTTTAGGAAATTTACGGTGGATTTTGATGTGTGACTGCCAACTTAGTCCCGATGGAGTCTCACAGATGGATGGCACCGTGGGTAAAGCGATGGTATTTCATTCAGAAAAATGGGCGATAAAATATGTTCCGGATAGTATTTGGAGTTAATCTCGACATTTTTTTGCACTCTCTTTATTTTTAACTTGCCATTATAAGAAAAAGCAGCAACAATCACGAATCCCTCAGAAAAACTTTTTTTCAATTCTTTGAACTACGTACTTAAATTTTTTTCTCCCCTTTTATGATCATAAACGGCTCTTTTTTTGTTACAATCATTTAAATATACCCACGCTTCATCTATTGTAACATTGTTTTCCATTTTTCTTTGGATAAGTGTTTCTCATATAGAATTATGCAGCGTGTCCTGCGTCGAGCGATATGCTTTGGAAGAAGACGATGCGTTTTTTCGCTTTCTTAAGATTTAAATCCACGTTTATGATTTTATTTACAGTGGACACAATTTACAGTGTATCATTTTGTTTTAATGATTTTGGAACTGTCCTTCGACTAGGGGGATTTTCTTTCAACATTAAACAACGTACCTATGCGATAGTCGAAGATGGCCGTTTTTTCCTTGAATACTTGTTTGGAATTTTTGTCCCACTTGAGGCTCCAACTTGACGTTTTGTTTTCCTTTCTTGTTGATGATATTACCTATCGACGCTTTAGATATCACAAAACCGTGACTCTCGCATCGTTTTTGGATAACGGAGTATGCATATTTCTGTTCGGAAAGAGCGTCAATGTAGCCTTCGAACCACTGCTTTGTTCAATTCGCCATTTTTAATAAAAACAAAACTTTCAAGCCACACACGATTATTTTGACTTTTAAAAACATAGTAAAATTGCAGTTACGTCTTTTGCAGCAAACGATTTTTTATTACCGTTTACCAAAATCGTCTAAAAAATGTGCGAACAGCTTCTGTAAGTAACTAAAATTTTATCCTTATTATCCTGGTCAGGCAATAAGAAAAAAAAAAATCAAATTAGTTTATTTTCTTTTCAATGGTCTTTGAAACTTGTTTAAGGACATTAACGCGAGCGAAGCCGTAGGTAAATGCTAGTAAGTAAATAAAAATCAGTGTGAAAGTCGGTGATAAATCAAATGAACCAACAAGATAAAAATAATAAAAAGGGTTATTGCAAAAGTATAAACAGAAAGGCACGAGGCAACCTTCTTGCATAATAAAAGTAGCTAGCAACAAGACTATGTAATTTGCCTGTTTCTCTATTTCACTCTGTATCATTAACCTAAAATTCTTACAATCTCCACACTCGGTGTAATATTACCGCCTTAAATATCATTCATCACTTCCGAAAGTGAAGTTGATAGGAATCAGACGATATATGATTATAAATCCTGAACTGGTTTTCTTCACAAATCTCTTTTATGAATGAAAACGAAATTTTGAAAATTTAATAGAAAAACAGAAAACAAATCGGAAGCTTACAGATTTTATATTACGCGCAAGAAAGCGTTTCTTAATGTTTTGTGTGTTACTTTTATTTATTAAATATCATGTTCTTCGCACTTAAACAATACAAAATTCTATTCAAAAACAATATCACAAACGGCATATTTTTAAAATTTTCGATAAATAGTCTGCAACCTGGAGATAGATTTTTTTTTTTTTTTGGTTCGTACAGTATGCCATTGCTTGCTTTGAAATCGTTGAGTTTGTTAACCAAAAATTTGTTAAAGTTTTACAAAATATGACATAAATAATAAAACAAATTCAAAATTCAAAATTCGGGCTTCCAGGTGCCCTTGTTCGGGTGGAGGCTTAGGTAATTAAAACTTTGATGGCTCTAGGTACAGTCGTTTTTTTCCCACAATGTGAGAAACATACATACATACATACATATTAATGCAGATTCTTCATTATTTAATTTCTTTAAATATAATACAGGGCGATAATATTTGGTAACAACATTTTGAAAGTGATTCGGACATTTTAAAGTGATTCAGCTCAAAATGCCGTTTCGACATTAATAGCCCTTCTGAGCTAACACTTCTTTAGGTTAATAAATTAACGGAGGAAGAAATAAATAACTATAAATTTAAGATTTCATGTTTTAATTTGCGTGTATATTTATTTATGTTGTAAATCAGTTTCTTTTCTCCTTCTACAATGTTGCAAACGTTAGTAACAAGAGTGTTTTTTTTCTTCTAAGCGTTTTAAATATTTAATTTTGTACCGTCTTTGTTCAAAACGGGATAAATTTCGAAGTGTTGCTTCTTTTATCAAATAATATATACGATTTTATTTGTAATAATGTTTCAAAATATTATTTATTGTAATACGAACTGCACTGGATAATAAAAGACTTACAACATGTAGTTCTGCCCCTCACTTTTTTGTTGCAATCGGCAGCACCAAACATATGTCATATATTTTCTTGTATGTTAGTAAATTGAGCAGTTTTTGGTTAAAAAGTGGTTGAATTACGTTGTTCTTAAATTTCACTTTAGAGATTTGTGCCTTTAGTTAATCTACATGCAATAGTTGTAGAATTATCAACAATTTAAAAGTGATGCTAAGCCTAACGAGGCAGCCATTTGTTTACATTTGGAACCTCTTAGTAGAGTATTTAAACTAACTCAGTTGGTGCACGAATTTCAGTGTGTTTTTGTCCAATGGGACTAAACGTTAACTTTCAATTCCGTTTACCGAAAATTGGTCGAATTTCTTGTTTTGGTCGAGAAACTTTTTATTGTAAAAATTGTTTTTCTTTTTTAACTGTGTTTGGTGTTTTATAGTTTTCTAAATTTTACGATTTTTAATGAAGATATTTTGAGTTTTTATGTATTTCTTCCTTATTTTCATATGCTTTGTTCAGATATTGTAGCATTTTGGTGTTTGTTGACTAACACGAGAAATTCAAGGAACACCCTATACCGAAAGCATCACGGTTATGATACACATAATTGAGCAATTTTTTTAAAAATTAATTAACACTTGCGATGTTTACATTTAGTTGGTTTGCGTTAAAATTTAAATTATACTGCAATTTTCATTTGTTGAAGAAAATATAAATTTTCATAGTTATTTTTTAAATTTGGGAATAATTAGAAATCGAAGACATATTATTAATGGACTGATTATTATATATTTTTCTTGTTACCTCTATGCAGTGTTTCCAAACTTCGTGTTTTTTGCAAATTTGGTACATTTGTCAAGTCTGTGCTGCTAAAATGTTTGTCTGTGAAACTTTCCGAAAAATCTGGAACTTCGTCATTTCTTTTTATTGCTACCTTAAAAAAATTTTAATGCCTTATACGTACTTGTTAATACTTGGAATTAATTTATGATAAAAAATAACGATTTATATATACTTGAATAAAATTTGACAATCCTGGTATCGTCATTAACTCGGTTTTTTGTTCGGGTGTGTTCGATTTCTTTTGCTTAATACCTTGGTACTATTGAATGCAGATAAACTAAAGACATAAAAATCTCAACTGGAAGATAACAACATAATTCGATCACTTTTAAAGCAAAAAATGTACGATTTACCAACATATAAGAATAAAAAAACTGAGCTCACTGAGCCGAGTTACAGAATTGGAATATATATATATATATGTAATAATAAAAAAAAAGTCTGTAATAATAAAAATGTCTGAAGTAATGACCAGCACGAATTTTAACGTCGTAGAAGTGTTGATCCATAACGAATAGGAAATTGGAGGCGAAGGCAGATTAAATTTTCATTTTTTATTTCCGCTTGTTGTGGCCACAATCAACTTGGCACATGAAATGTGCCTATTCCAAAATAGCTCACATTTTAGATTAATTTTCAGTAAGAAAGAAGAAAGTAGCAGACAGCAGTCCAACTAGACCGAAGCATAAAGAGCGAGTGCGTTACGTTCAGGGTAAAATCGCAATTCAGACTGAGTTAGTTTTGGTTTACAATGCATTTTGATTGGATAGTTATTACTTCTGTAAAATTATTATTGGTTACTTCACTTTTAGTTCCATTTACATCATCAAAATTATGTAAGTGCCATATGGCATGGATCAATCTAGAAATGACGCAGTGCGTAGGGAGGTTATTATTTTTAGAATAGAGAAGAGAAATTTACGTTGTTAATTTAATCTTAGACATATTCTTTATTTTTCTTACATATATATATACAGTAGAATTCCAGAAATCCGCAATGCTTGGGACCAGACGTTGTGCGGATTTAAGGATTTTGCGGATTCCAGGACCGAAAAGGTAAATCCTAATATGCAGACTAAAAGTGCAAAATAAATAAGGCATATCAGATACATTTACTTAAATTATTATGTACAATAACATACATTATTACATTATTTTATTATATGCTTTAAACTATATATATATATTATATTATATTATTCATTTATATTAGTGATCGCAGGAATATTTTAAAGCATTAAGGACATATACAATAGAGACGTGTAAAATTAAGAGATACTAGTAAAGCGTAAAATATTTCATTTTTTAACTTGTTTCAAACATTTTTCTGACAAAGGTTTGTTTTAAAACTTTAGGTGCTGCAGAGTAAGTTTTTTTTTTCTAAATTCCATAGGGTCATAATCTCTTGCTCTGCGACACAGCTCTGTTGTTCTAAATGTTTTAGGTAATTTTCACCATGTTCCAAACCCTCATTAAAAGATATTTTCTCACTCCTATCAAATTCATTATCTGTGTCGGCGTCGGAATCGTTTTCTTGCTGTAACGACTTCCAAACAGAGCCAATGATTTCGTCATCGGTCATCTGATATGCCGGTGTTGGCTCATCCGAACACATCATCCATACTAAAAATCTCTTCTGGGCTAAGATCTTTTTTCTGCCACTAACACAAAATCATTATTATTCGGTAATGATGACGTCATTATCGGATAAATATTTTCTTCGGTATTTCATTCTCCATTCTGCGGTTTCTGGAACCTGTAAATTCAATGTTTATATTTTGAGAGGCAGTGCGGATTTCAGGAGTTGGCGGATTTTTGGTATTTGACTGTATATACTTTTGGTGCGGCCGATTGCACCAAAAAGGGAGGTTCACAATTAAATATTCTATACATAAAATTTCAACATTCTGAGGCTATTAGTTTTGGAGTTGTGCAAGATAGGTACCTACAGACGTTGGGAATAAAATTTCGCCCGAGCTCATTTTAAATCCATTTACAATCCGCTTTGGAAGAAAGAGCCGTTTGTCCTCTTCGTACATACAGATGTGACGAAAAAAACCATCGTTCAAATGGATTCGAGAGCGGTTAAAATAGATATTTTCGTTGAAATATGAAACCCGAAATTTTTCAGGGTACAGTACTTCCTTCACTTCGCACAAGGAAGCAAAAATGCTCGCAAATTAAAATTTTTTCGTCTAGATCTGTTAGAATCAGTGCTTGTATTCATTCACGTCTAATTAGAAAGGTTATTGATTTCGTTTTGGCATTTTGCGACGAATCACTATAAACGGCCTATCACTTTTCAAATTGCTGTCACCAAATGTTAAAGCCCTGCATTATATTTAAAGAAATAAAATAATGAACAATCTGCAAAAATGTATGTATGTTTCTCGCATTGTGATAGCACAACGGTACCTACAGACATCCAGTTTTGAATAATGCAGTCCTCCACTCAAATATAAGCATCTGGAAGGCCACATTTGGAATTCCTTTTACTATCTATTTCATGTTTTGTGAAACTTTAACGAAGTGTTGATGAATAAACTAAAGGATTTCAAAGCGAGCAGTGGCAACGCTGTATGAAAAAAAAACACATTTATATATCCAGCGCGCGAGACTGTGTATCGGAAATTCCAAAGACGCGGTCTTTTTAAATTATTTTGTAACAATTGCTCTTGAATTGAATTTTATGATTTAGTGCGGAGAACACGATATTTAATAAATAAAGGTAACTCACAAAACGCTAAAAAAAAGCCCCTTTTTGATCCAATATAAAATCTGAAAGGCCTTCAGATTTTTTATTTGGTTATTTTAGCATATTAACATGAACATGGGCTATATTAAAGTTAAATTTCTGTTGATTGCAGTAAAATCCGAATGCCTAAGTTTCTTAAGACAGTCATTGCGTTAAGTTTTGTCCTTTAGACACTTAGAATTCACTGCTTGGGTACGCTGATGTTTTTCGCTCGATTATTCGTTCCGTTTCGTGAAACATATCCGCTCTGCCCAAGTGGCAAATTCCCACAGAAGTTTTGAGGATGTACTCTAAGGGGTAGGCGGTGAATTCCGTTGTGTGGATGGCGGAATTATGATAATCTGGAAAGGTAGCAACGTCCTAATGATTACGTAGGGGTCGAAATGTAGTCCAGAAATGTGGGATCTGAGAATATCATTTATCAGTTCTCCAGTGTATGGTCAGGCATAGTGGGAGAGAGAGTTCTTCGTGATGGGCTGGCAAGTATTGCCGAGAATTCTTTTTTTTTATATTTTAGAACTTCCTTTAGTAGTTATCTCGTTCTGTCATGTTCACCATTATCACAGTCGGGTACACCGAGTGTGGCTTACGGAGGAAATTACATCTGAACATTGTTCTGCTGGAGTAAAGCTTAAGCATTTTTAAAACGACGACGAAATCCGTTCAAACGTGTAGCGGGAGACAAAATCAGAATCATTAACAGATTTGATAATTTAAAAAAAAATAATTTTACGAGAAATATCGCTTTGAATTAAGGCTTTCTCAATGACAATTATTCAGAGTTTAATTAGTGATTAAAATACTTATATATGATTTTTAGACAGAATTTTCAAACTGTCGTACAGTCATTAGGACTCTTTTTATGCGAGAGACGTGAAAAAGGAGCAATGCTCTCGCCGGAACTCGAACCTGACATGTGGAATAGACTTCGATTTTGATACCGTCGCAAAGGTAGGCTGGAAGGAAAGAGAAAATACCTTATATACCCCCCTCTTTTAAAGTGCGACTGTGGTTTATCGGACCCATTCATTCAAATACTGGTGGTGACAAATTATTATCCACTACCTTTTTAGTTCGGTCGCTACCGTAGAGTCATATTTTCTTTCAAGCAGGAAAGGTCCAAAATGTGCAACAACGCCCTTTCCGGGATTCGAACTGGACCTCTCGAATACGCGTTAAGTGCGCTACCGTTACACCAAGAAGACAAGCTGGAAGGAGAGAGAATATACATTGTAGGGTATTTTAATTTTTTATGCCAAACATTTTGTGCGAAATTTCATTTTCAATTAATTATCAGGACATAAAGTTGGAAGGCTCCTCTCTTTAGTAAATTATATAAATGAATGATAAAAGGATTTTTAAATGTGATTCATAAAATGAGAATACGCTAGTAATAAACAAAGGAATGACAACCACGAAAATATTCTAGCGGATATTGTACGTGTAATATTTGATATCCTAAGTATGTTTTACAAAAAAAAAAAAAAAAAA
>KK121352.1:0-116658 GCA_000611955.2 Stegodyphus mimosarum | reverse complement strand
AGTAACTTGATCATTTCCGGTTCAATGTTTAAGGAGATAAGCTTGTAGATGAGCCCCTCATGCCAGACGCGGTCGAAGGCTTTCGCCACGTCTAGCATGAGTAAGGCTACACAAGATTTGTTATGCAGAGCATTTCCAATAAATTCAGTTAGCCGAACGAGCTGTTTAACAGTTGAAAGGTTTTTCTGAAATCCAAATTGTTCCTTGGGTAAAAGATCGAAATAAGTTTGAAGTCTGTTCATAATAATTCGCTCGTAAATTTTGCCTAGACCAGGCAAAAGGCTGATAGGTCGGTAACCTTCTGGCTTCATATGATCTTTGCCAGGTTTAGGAATCAGGATAATTTTGGCTTTTTTCCAGCAAACGGGAAAATATAAATTTGTAAGGCATGCGTTTATGATATTTACAAATCTGCATAGAACATTAGTAGGGAGATGTTTGATTGCAATGTTTGTAAGCTTGTCGTGCCCTGGGGCTTTTTGATTCTTGAGCTTCTTGATAATATAAATAACTTCTTGAGGTGTTGCAAATTTAGGGCATCTATATGTTTTCCGAAGCCCTCACACACCCTTTATATACGCTCAACTGCACTGTGCTGCCACCTGCCTTCTGTGATTGGTTATTTAACTCTGACATGGAAAGTACGTGGTGGTCACATTAATGTGACTGGATTGTGTAATAAAGAGGTTAAATAATTTATTAAAATATATATTTTTTTAAATAATAATATTTATCAGGACTGAGTGTTCTGTGCATACTTTTGGCGAACATTCTCTTACGACAATCGCTAACCGTGTCAAAGTCCTGATCTCGAAAGGGAGCTGAATGCGGCTATGTTCTGGTATGTGGTAGAATAACTGCACGAAAGAAGGATTTAAAATCTTCTTTATTTAAACCACTATTTACAGCCACTTCCCAACTCGGAAGTGATGACAGAAAATAATGACCGCACTTGGGTCTAAACTGAACAATCAAATAATTTAAAATAGAGTAGAAAATTAAGTAGTCGTTGCTCTCGGAGCTTTAAACGCGAGGTTGGCCTCTATTCTAAACTATGAATGGTGCGCAGCAAAATTTGGCTAATACTAACGCACTTAGATTACTTCAATATGTATTAGCGTAACAGCGCTAAAGCTTAAAAGTTAAATACTAGCTGGTCAGGCGAACGTCGAACAGAGCCGAAGTGATCTGAGACTAAAAGCTCTCTCACTCTGAGAAGTTCCTCGCTAACCTTTAAATACAAAACTTGGCTCCACTTCAAATTAGCGTAAAGCTGAATCGTGTGCTCATTCTAGCGGGAAGTTGAAATTAGAGTTCACAGGAAAGAGAAATTAACATAAAACTTTATTAGTTTAAACTAAAAACCTTACATATTTAATAAATTATTAAAATATTATATATGTATAAAATTTATTAAAATAACAATATTTAAATAAAATATATTAAAATATCATATTTTCTCATTTAAGAAAACTATTTTTAATATAACATTTTAATATTTTTTAATTAATAAAAATGGAAGTGTAATAGGGCTGTAACCATTTACTTATAGGCAAAACTGGGTGCCTTGTTATATTTCAACCTGCACCTGTATATGTTTTAAATTACTGAGGAGAAAAAAAACATATTCTTAATTGTCTACAAAGCGGACCGGGACATGCAACTTTGAATTCAAATAATCGTTCTGATGCTGTTACATTAAGCAGTGTCTGAAGACATAATCTTTCTGAAAGCAAATATTTTATTAAATTAAAAAGAAGGATTTTCTGAAATTTTCTAAGAACGCTCCAAAATTCGCAAATTTAATTTCAGAACTGCTAACTTCAGTTTTCGCCAGCTTTCGAAACAGAAATGCGTTCCTTTTTATTCGTAACTGTGCCTTGTAGGACGAGCTTGCGCATGTGGATTGCAATTTCCAAACCGCAGAGTCCTTTGGCTGGGTTTCTGACAGCCCCTTGCTGTTGCAAATAAGATGAATGAAAACGAGGCAAACTTCTCAACTCTATTACGGTGCTGAATTTTAGAAGGCCTATTCATTTTTCATCGCTCACGCCCCCGACGTTTTCACTGTAATCGTAGCACAATGCCGGACTACGTTTACCTCCACCCCCGGCTATGTTTCCATGATGTATCTTCTACGTTAACAATACGATGAACTAGAAGAATTGTGTTTAATGGCAACCACCGAGTTGCTCAAAACTTTCATTTTTGTCCACCAGTGAGAGAATATGTAGAAAGAAAAGGATATAATTTTAAACAAACTCAAAGATACAGACTTTTTATACCGATATATCGTTAGACTGCAAAACGCTGTTTTATAAAAATTCATAAGTTTCATTTAACAGTATTTACTAATCTTATCTCTATGTTTGTAAATCCTAATTTTAAAATACCTATCCAAACGAAAACTTCAAATTTTTTAAGTCTAAATAAGGGGAATTAATGGTCCTTATTTGGTCAAAGCATGGCGTGTTTCCGTCTAGTCATTTAGATTCTCTCGGCCACATTGCCTGAAAAGATACGCTGTATATAGAAAAATATTATTTATTAATGGTCGCGAGTGAACTCGTGTTACTACTGCATCTGAGACAAAACTTCTTTTCTTTTTGGTTTAACTTCTGTGGCATTACTCAGAGGCTGTTCGCACATTTTTTAGACGATGTATATTGTATTCACAAAACTAAATTACATAAAATTCTTGTGTTTTAAATGTTCTATTTGACATCCCTTATTCTGAACTATCTTTCGACACCGCAATTTCCAGGATAATAATGCCTTTTGAAGTGTCGGAAGAGGTATTCTATCCCATTCCTCCCGAACAGTTTTCCGGAGTCCCGTTAGGGTTTGGGAACAACGTTTGGATAATGCAGTTTTTAAAATTCCGAAGGCACAAAAATCCATAGGTGACACATCGGAAGATTGAGTAGTGATATTGGTGAAGGGTATGGCCTCGATACCAGTTTTTTTGTTCCATTTCTTTCCGGACATTTACGGTGGATTTTGATGTGTGACCGCTAGCTTTGTCCCGATGGAGTCTCACAGATGGATGGTACTGTGGGTAAAGCGACGGTATTTCATTCAGAAAAATGGGCGATAAAATATGTTCCCGATAGTATTTGGAGTTAATCTTGATATTTTTTTGTCCTCTCTTTGTTTTTAACTTGCCATTGTAAGAAAAACCAGCAATAATCACGAATCCCTCAGAAAAACTTTCTTTCGATTCTTTGAACTATGTACTTAATTTTTTTATCCCCTTTTATGATCATAAATGGCTCTTTTGTTGTTAAAATCACTTAAATACACCTACGCTTCATCTATTGTGACAACTGTTTTCCATTTTTCTTCGGATAAGTGTTTCTCATATAGAATTCTGCAGCGTGTCCTGCGTCGAGCGATATGCTTTGGAAGAAGACGATGCACATTGGGTTTTTTCACTTTCTTAAGATTTAAATCAAGGTTTATCATTTCGTTTACGATGGACACCGAGCATTTTAATGATTTTGCGACTGTCCTTGGACTAGGGGGATTTTCTTTCAACATTCAACAACGTACCTTTGCAATAGTAGAAGATGTCAGTTTTTTCCTCGGATACTTGTTTGGAATTTTTGTCCCACTCGAGGCTCCAATTGGACGTTTTTTTCCTTTCTTGTCGATGATATTACCTATGGACGCTTTAGATATCACAAAACCATGACTCTCACATCGTTTTTGGATAACGGAGTATGCATATTTCTCTTCGGAAAGAGCGTCAATGTAGCCTTCGAACCACTGCTTTGTTAAATTCGCCATTTTGAATAAAAACAAAATTTTCAAGCTACAGACGATCGTTTTGACTTTTAAAAACATAGTGCAGTTGCAATTACTTCTTTTGCAGCAAACGAGTTTTTATTACCGCTTACCAAAATCGTCTAAAAAATGTACGAACAGCCTCTGTACATTTAGATGCGAAATAGAGATGTTAGAAAAAAGACATGAACATAACATCTTCAACGGATCGTTGAATCCTTTTTTTAAATATCAGTAAGTTAACATTTAATCGGCAGATGTGGCAACTACGCTAAGAATGCTTATAAAATGTTTGTGTGAAATCGTCTATTTATTTTTCATTATGGTTCAGCATCGGTAAAAATGCTGTATTCGGGGGCGGGGGACTGAGGAGATAAGTAGGGTGTGTTGGTATTTGTTTGTCGCTGGAAAGTGATAACTTACAACAGAATGATAAAGAAGACATTTTTCTTTCAAGCTGCACATCTGATGACGATATTTTTAATTTGCCATTATATGAAAAACCAGCAACTATGTTTTAAGATTTTTTTTCTTCCCTTTGATGAGAATAAATGGATCTCTTTTTATTGCAGTCATTTAAGTACCCCCAAGATTCGTTTATTTTGACGACATTTTCCCATTTTTGTCCGGATGAATGTTTCTCATAGACAAATCTGCAGCTCGTTCTGAGGAAAGACGATGCACTTTCGCCTTTTCAAGATTCAAATCGGCAATAATCACGCATTAAAGTCTTACCGTTGGAACATTCGAAACGTTTCCTTTTTTTCCTTGGGTAGGTATTGGGAACAATTTTTCCATCTGAGAATAAATTTTGACTTTTTTTTTCCTTTATGTTGACAACGTTACCTATCGTAAAAAATTGAAAAAACAAAAATTGAAGAAACAAAAAAATTGAAAAATTGAAAAAACAATGATTTCACAACGTTTTATGGTAACTAGATACGAGTAATGTTCTTAGGAAGGAACACAAACACAGCCTTCCGTCCACTGCTTCTTTAAAAGCGACGTTTTGCATCAAAACAAGACTGTCGAGTAGCAGACGATAATTTATACTTTCAAAAAGTATAGTTTCAGTTAAAAAATTTGCAAGCAGGAGACTTTTTACAACAAAGAAAGTCGTTTAAAACATATACAGTGGCTCCAAAAAGTGTTCGTGCACTTATGATTTTCATTGAAATAGGGCTCTATCCATTAATTAAAAGTAAACTTTCTGAATGGGATTTTAATAATAAGATGTATAATCTATTCGTAACAAAATTACATGAAATATTTTTAAAACATAGCGAAACTTTATTTTTAAGAAATTAATAATAAAAAAATGACAAACATTTCATCTCACAAAAGTCTTCGTACACTGAAATATTTTTGGATAAAAGGAAAATTAGAATGATCGTTTCCCGCTTTTTTTAATTTTTGAATTGCGGTGGCATTTAAAAAATTGTTTGCTTTAATTTTTTATCGTTTACTTCATAATATTCTTTTTATTATTGAAAAATGGGTCGCGGTCGTGAAGAAATGACAAACAGCATTCGAAAATGGATAATTTTTCACCATGGTAGCGGTAAATCAATTCGAAATATCGCTAAATTAGTTCATTTATCCCATTCTACGGTGCAGTATGTGATAAAACGCTTTAGAGAAGAAAATCGGATTGAAAACGAGGTAAGAAAAGGTCGACCGAGAAAGTTAACTAAACGTGATGAGAGATTTATTATTAGAAAATTTGTGAAAAACCCACGTTTGAGTGCTGTAAAAGTTTCTTCGGAATTTAATGCAAAGTTTTCTACTCCAATTTAACCCGAAACTGTTCGACGAGTTCTCAGAGAAGCTGGATTCCATGGGCGTTCTGCCAGTATAAATTTTTTGTTAGTGAGAAAAACAGAAAGCTTAGGCTTTCATTCGCAAAATCAATGGTAAATACACCCAAAACGTACTGGAAGAATGCCCTATTTGCTGACGAAAGCAGATTTCGCATTTTTGGTTCCGATGGTCGAATAACCGTATGGAGAAGAAAAAATAAGGAACTTCATTCTAAGAACTTAGTTGGAACAGTTGAGCATGTCGGTGGAGGTGTTCTTGTGTGGGGTGCATGGCAGCATCAGGACTACTTAATTTGGTATTTATTGAGGGCATAATGAATCATTCTCTTTATTTAAATATTTTAAGAGACAATTTAAAATTATCAGCCCAAAAGTTGGGTATTGGGAACAACTTTATTTTTAATCGTGATAACGATCCTAAGCATACGGCTCTCAACGTTCGCCCGTGGTGTCTCTATAATTGTCCCCAGGTTTCGAAAACACCACCTCAGTCGCCAGATTTAAACCCCATAGAACACACTTGGAAAGTACTGGAGGTTAGAGTACGAAAACACGACATCGAAACGAAAAGCGAACTCAAAACAGTCGTGATGGAAGAATGGATGAACATTGATACAGAAATTACAAAAATAGTAAAATCTATTCCCAGACGTTTTTAAAAGCTGTTGTGGATGCTAAAGGATATCCTACTAAATATTAATTTAACGAAAAATGAAAGTATTTACTAATATGTCAAGATTTGTTTTAAGTGTAGGAAGACTTTTGTGAGATAAAATGTTTCTCATTTTTTGATTATTAATTTCTTAAAAATAAAGTTTCGCTATATTTTAAAAATATTTCACGCAATTTTGTTACGAATAGATTATAGATCTTATTATTAAAATCTCATTCAGAAAGATTACTTTTAATTACTGGATAGAGCCCTATTTCAATGAAAATCATAAGTGTACGAACACTTTTGGGAGCCACTGTACGAACAGCCTCTGTCTGATAAAGTCCTCAGTCCGTTTTCACTAAAGTTGTTTTCATTATATATGCACAGTTTTTCGAACGGAATCTATCAACTACCTTAACATCAACTTATCAGGACTGAGTATTCGGTGCGTGTTCTTTGCAGACATTGTGAAATATTTACCAGGGTGTTTCTTCTCAAGTTTTCAGTCCTGAACTGGAACAGGGAGCGGAAGGTACGCTATGTTCTGGTGTAACTGCTGGGCTGGAGAATAACTGCACGTGAAGGGATTTGAAATCCTCTTTTATTCAATCACTATTAAATACAAACCTCCCAATTCGGGAGAGATACAGAACGTAACAGACCACACTTTGGTCGAACTTAACAATCAAATAAATTTAAATAAATTAAAATAGAACTTAAATTAAACTTTGCTTCGCAGAGCAATTCGCGGAAGTTGGCCTCTATCTAAAAGGGTGCGTAGCAAGGTATACTAAATACTACCGCACTTTAATTTATTTTACAAAGCAATCACGTAGTAAGCACTATGGCTTATAAATTTAAACTGCTAGCTGGTCAGGCGAAAGTTGAGCAGCGTGACCGTGATCTGAGGCAAAGCTCTCACACACCGAGAGGTTTCTACCTCTGGCTTAAATAGTGCTTGGCTGAACTTCAAAAATTAGCATAAGCTAAAAACGCGCGCTTCTTCTGACAGGAAGTTGAAGCAGAGAGGAGACAGAAAAGATTTAAATTAAAATAAACTTGGTTAGTTTAACTAAAACCTTACAAACTGTCGGGTTGAGGATAACGATTTTCAAAATCGGTCCTCAATCCGACAGTTGATAACACGATTTATTTTTGCCGGGTAGTAGTAAATCATGGACAATAGTAAATACTCGACAATAGTAAATCGTGGATCAGTGATTCGTGAACTAATTTATTATTAATAACGAATACAAATTTCTCTTTTTTCTTGTGTATGTAATTGCTGTGCGTTTTACTTGCATATTTTCTGAAGATTAATAATTGCTCCACCGAAGATTTGGAACTAAAAGTAGCTTTGTATATATTATGTAAGTATTCTTGTTTAATGCCCACTCTGTTTGAAAAATTATTTTCAAATAGAAGGCTAAAATTCAATTGTTATTGGAATGGGTATATATTGCACTGATGTACAACAAAGCAGGACCCATATTATATTCGTAGAGAAGGGAAAAAGACATCGTAAACATCTACGCTTTACTAGAGATTCGAAATCCAGAACTAGATTGAACCTTTCTCCCACCATTGCTATAAGTAGCCTTAGTTAAAATAATTCTGACTTGGATCCCCATCGGTAGAACAGTAAATCTTAGTTAGCGATCATACCGATCGAGGTGCATATCCTGCTATATGATGTAAAGCATGTGACGCTTACGGAACATAAACTTTTAAAAAAGGAACAGAGATCAGAAGGTGGGTGTATAAGACCCTTTATTCAATCATAAAATAAACAAATGACCCAACTGGGTGTTTACAAGAAACCAACACTTAACAGGAATAACAGATGGCTTAACAAAAATACGTAATAATAACAATTTCAAGGTGTGTAAGTTAGCCTAACGGCTCATAGAATACTTGAACACGCAGGAAGAGCTCTAGCCCAACGTAACCGGCGAGACAAACCTAAAGGCAACAGCACATGAACGTCGCTAACGCAAGTCGCGAATAATCACGGCACAATGTGGGCCTAGAATAGGCAGCCAGGCTCTGAACACTAACTTCCGAAACTCTTGCTTAAAAAGCTCATCTTTCTACCTTAATCCAAATAAACTCTCGCTATCTCGTTTACATTCTGGCATAAAAAGCGTGGGTGAAAAGAGAACGATAGTCAAGGCTTCTCAGCTTAAAATGAACTATTAGTTAAAAATAGACAGATAAACCTCACAATGTAATATTAATATTATTGAATGGCGTTTGGAAAACAAATTCCCTCAGCATTTTAAATCGTAGAAATTTTAGTTGATGCACTAAATTTTAAATTGAAATACAGATTTGAAGTTATATATTCAGGATTTTAAAAATTCAAATAAACTATGAAAATAGGTTTATAGAGCTTGGTAATGTGAATTGCCAATTCTGAATTCAGATCTGTATAAATGTGACGTGCCAAAATATTATATAGCAAATATCAGGATAAATATTCTGTTCTGAACGTATATTTCCTTCCCCCCTTCCCGGCGCAAATAAAAATAGATTTCTCCGAAAGCATAAAATATCATACACCATACCATATTTTCTCTATCGTTTGAACGTGACATGGAAAGGAAGACTAAGTATTCGAGGTACTGCCGTAGTGCTCAGATATTTAAGACATCATTCCAACTGAGCACCACTGCGACTGAACGAAATGTTGAATCTACGGCAACTTGATCGTGTAATTTAAAAGCAATAACGGGATCCTTTAATGTAACTTAAAAATATTTTCTTTTTGGCCATGTAATAAAAACTGCAGGAAAAATAACAAATTTTAGAGTAAAAAATATTATACTCCAGCATCCTATTAAGACAGATGACCACACTGTTTAACAGCATGCTTATAAGAAGAGCTTATTGAGAAAAGAGCCAGTCACATGTTAATACACTCTTTTGCAAAAAAATCGAAGCACCGTGAAGGAAGTGCTTGTTTTTGATGAAAGTGAATATGCGTATAGCTCATACACAGATAATAAAATGATTAAAAAATCAAGGTCATAGCACCTGCTCACGGCTCACGATCATCCATTGAGTGTTCTTGATGGCAATGTATGCTTGAATTCGTCGAGGCAAGGAGGGGTAGAGGTTCCTAATGTGATCCTGCGACACATTCTGCCAGGTATTCGTCAGTTGTCGCTCCAGATCCGGGATATTTTGTGGTGCCCGAATCTGGCGGCCTACCATGTCCCAGATATGTTCGATTGGTGAAAGGTCTGGTGACCTTGCTGCCAATGAAGAATATCAACCGCACGCAGACAGTCCAGAGATATGTAAGCGGTACGTGGCCTGGCATTATCTTGTTCGAAAATGGCCCCAGGATGACGTGCCATGAAGGGTAATGCAACCGACCGCAGGATGGTATCAACATATAACAACCTGCTAAACATGTACGGAGGATGACTAAAGATGACCTGCTATCATAAAAAATAGCGTCCCACACCAGCACACCAGGGGTCATGACTGTATGCCTTAGTAAAACAAAGGCTGATTGGGACTGCTGGCCCCGTCCTCTCCAGATACGAACACGGTGGTCATCTGCTTCAAGAGTGCAGCGGGATTCATCGCTGAACACTATACGATGCCGTTCTGATGTCAGCCATGATGATAGGTTGCGACACCACTCCAGACGACTCCGCCGATGTTGTGGGGTCAAAGGCAAACGTCTTAAAGGCGTCTGTGAGCATAGCCCCGCCTCTGACAAGCGCTATGATATGGTGGACGGTACCACGGGAGGTATAGACGTGGCTGTAATGTGTTGAATAGTCGGTAATGATGATATCGTTGGAACGGTTCGGGCCTGGCGAACAATCATCCTATCTTGCCTCGCATTTGTGCTCCTTGGCCTTCCAGAGCAGCCTTCATTTCGTCGGCAATATCCTTGTAGCAAGCATTGCTGCCAACATCTTTCCACAGCAGTGTCTGTACGCTGTAGGTGGCGACCTATTGCTCGGTATGACCACCAGCTTCACGCAAACCTACAATGCGACCACTTTCGAAGTCGTTTAGTTGTCTGTGAGGTCTTCGATATCGTCGTACTGGCATCTTTAGTTGCTTCTTTACGGATATATGGGCAATGGCAGCAACAAAAAAAGATAAAATTTCCTCCTCTGTTACTACTTTTATACTTTGCGAATTGCGCACTAGAAATGCGCGCTATGATCTAAATTCCTGTTCATTTGTCTTGAAACTTTGATCATTTACATGTTCGATCAAGATGTTTTTGCACACCAAATTTCGTCACGATCCCAAACGCCCTTCTCGGTGTTTCAATTTTTTTTGCAAAAGAGTGTATTCATTCAACGTGAACGGTATTTGATCTCTCTGTCTGTCTAGAGTGATGTAAATAACTCTAGAAGAGTGTAAATAGTGTTGTCAGGTGTTAAATGCATCCTTCTCATACGCTCTTGGGATATAACAATTTGCACATCGATCCAAATTGGAGACAGAAGTTTGACTCGGTAGAATTTCTCCTGTCTCAATAAAGGGCTCACCAAGTTGCCGAGCGGTAAAGTCGTTGAACGCTGGTGGTTCGGTCCGAGGTTGGAATCCCACGAACGGGATGGCTACATGGACGTTTTCGTTGTTTTCCTCGTGTTTTCATTATTTTTAAATCTGCAACACGTATAGTTGCACAGTAAAGTCGCAGCACAAAATATTCTAAGTGCTTCTATTAAATTGTTCGTACATTATTTTCCCTCTCATGGAAGAGCAAATATATTAAAATACGAAATGCAATCGAATGCGGCATTGTATATCATTGGAATTTACAGCTGTTCGAGGAAGCCTGGGCCCACTTTATCTTAGATGATTAAGGGTACCTTTCTAAAGCATTTCTGGTCTTAAGTTAAAAATTAATGCCACTAAAATCAAAGAAGTAATTTGTTTCATTATATTAAAATTTAGAATTCTATTTCACCATGTTCATAGTTTCATCGTCCTTTAATAATTTATACGCTTACGTGTGTTACAGACGATTGTCCCCCCCCCCATCGTTCGAGCAGATAATACTATTCTGAACGAGCTGTTGCTCGAAGTTTTCATTTTACACCCGTACAATATTTCTTGTTTGTTTTACAAATGCCAAGCAGTTGGGCGGCAGGCAATTCGATTAGGAGATCTCCATTAATTCTAAACGTTGCATTTTAAAATCAGTTATTCAGAACCCATGTTCAAATGCTTGTTCTTCGGAAATACATGTTGCAGAAAATAATCTGAAACGATAAACGCAGATGCACCCGAAGACAATCATGACAGTCCAAAATCTGAAACTGGCTATATCAAAATCTCGAGTAGAATTCGGAATCACGTACAAAATTAATGAAGCACACTCCATGTAATGTTCTAGGTGAATTTGAATTTAATTCGTAATAAGTGAATAAACCTAAAGAGTTCTCGTAAAGTTTTATCAGAACCTTTTATTTGTGAAGAAAGCTATTTTGTTTTCGAAAGTTCCGCAGTAGAAAAGATACCTTTATGGATAAATACTGCAATATCTATATTTTATGTAACGAGAATAATTGAAAAATAGAAATCTCTATATTTTTAATATCAGGATTCTTACATTTTTATTTAAAAGCAAATCTTTAGCAAAAAGGAAAAATGTCAAAAAGAACAACTGCTGACATAGAAGAAGCAAAGGGTAAGTTGACGTTAAGAAGGCCTTCAAAATAGTTTAGTTCATCTTCAAAATGAGTTGATGAAATAGACTGCAAGTTCCATGGTAAATAAAAATTAAGAATTTTAGGAGTTTCCTGGTCCAGCTCCTTGTCTAAAAGGAAGCCATCTCTACAAACATAGACAGTTCATCCAAAAGAAACTGATGATAAATATTTGATCCTAGCGGAAGTATCCGGCGGCAGTTAAGTTAGATTGAGAGTAATGAATCTAACAGCAGAAAGAACGATACCGCTGTAATCCTTCTCTGATAAAGATGCAAAAAATATGATTCATAAGCATACATTTTTCAGTGGGATGTAATTCTCTCTCATCATATCAACAAAAATGGAACGCCGTTTTTAATGATTTTCGTCTTTCTAATGAAATGGTCGTAAAAGCTCAAGTTCCGTCCAATATTTCACTTATATTCAATTTTAGTGGATTAAATGTGGCAAAAAATGTATCATAACTGATCAGAAATCAATAACGTGAACAAACAAACACACCGACATTCTTCTTTATACATATCGGTTTTGTAAAACTTCTAAATTTCCCGAAGGTTCCGAAGACTTTTGGAACAAATTTTTGATTCCCAAAGTCTACGATTTGAAAGCGAGCAGTAGCAACACTTTCCGAAATAAAGCATTTTTAATTCCAACGCGCGGCCTGTTGCCACTCGGAAAAATAAGTGAGGAAATTAGTAGAGCTTTTAAATAATGTTACTGCTGATTTAAAGTCTCACGAAGATGGGAACTTTCGAAATGGCTTTCCGCGAATTTTTGGAATCAGGAATAACGTATTTAATGTTTGGCAACGCTATTCTTATTTCATAGTAAAACTTAGAAATTTTTTATCAACAATCTCTGAGATATGAAAGCGAGCAGTGGCAACAACTTTCGAATTAAAGCAGATTTTCATCTCCGGCTTGCGAGACTGTTGCCACACGGAGAAATGACGGCGAAAATGATCGTTTTTCCGAGTTTTTAATTAATATCTCTGTTTTAGTTTTTTTTTTTTTTTTTTTTTTTTTTTTTTTTGGAAAAAAGTGGACTTCGACCTTTCGTAAGATCCAGAAAGTAACTGTAGAAAGTGTGGTGACGAGTCAATAGTAGTGACTGAGTCAATCGCGAACAAACACACAGACAGACATTCTTCTTTCTGTATATAGATAGTAGTTGCACAAATTTGATCCGGATGTACAGAGTTTGCTCATCTTTACCTCGAGATCCATTTTCGCATGAAGGTTCAGAATGAATTAAGGAAAGGTAAGCTAGAATTCCAAGTGTGATGTAAAGATGAACCAGTTTCTTTTAAAATATTCTCTTTTAAGGCAGTGAACACGAAAATCTAACCTCGCGAATAAGAGATACAGAAGTTCTTGACAACTTTCGACTTGTCAAAATGGGATTTCATATGTCGCTGTATAGATGTCAGTTGCATTACTGGAATGGATGAATACATTAGATGCGTTTATTTAGCTGGAAGATATGTTCAATATTTCAATAGACGAGCCAAAAATGGCCCCTTCTTCGCTTGCTTTGGGTTTCGGGAAATTTTTTTGACTCGGGGGTGGAGTGCAATAATGCAAAAGATTAAAAACGAAAAAAAGTGAGCCAAATTCATCTCAGCGGCCGGTCCGCTCGTGTTATGGAAGATCGTTATTATGTCTTCAGTTACAGTATTGTGAGATTATTAATGATGTAGGCTGGGGTCTCGAGGTCATTCCAGACAGCCGACCGCGCCTACCTGTTGCTCTCGCTGGACCGGCTGAAAGGGGGGGAGGTGGATTTGCTTCCAGACCTCCCTCCCCCAAGTCATAGTCTTAAGAATTTGGGGAATTAGACTAGGAGAAAGTGGCAAGAACTCGAAAAAGGTGCTGAAAGCTTTATAGAATTCTATTCCTTATTTGACGACTTTTGATAACTACTTGTTTACTCTCTTCAGTTCAGTGACGTAAATTATAAAAATCTTAAGGCAAAAATTGGAAATAAATTAGCCCAGAAGGGCTGTTAGTCTCAAAACGGCAATTTGCGTTGAAACTCTATAAACGGGAGTATCCCTTTACAAATTGTTGCCACCAAATATTTTTGCCCTGTAGTATATTTAAAGAAATTAAATAACGAAGAATCTGCATAAATGTATGTATGTTTCTAGCATTGTGAAAAAACAACTAAAGCCATCCAATTTTGAATAACGTGGTCCTCCCCCCGAGCATGGACACTGGGAAGTTCGGATCTTGAATTTCGAATTGGTTTTATCATCCATTTCGTATTTTTAAAAAAATTTAGCGAATTTTTGATTAAGAATCTCAAAGATTTCAAAGCGAGCAGTGGCAACAAATTGTACGGAATAAAATATTTTATCTCTAGCGCGTGAGGGAATTCTAAAGATAAGCTGATTTTAGACAGTTTTAGCCAAAAGGGGTATTAGCCTAAATGTTCTCGAAACCGTATATATCTGTAAATGAAAAAACGTCGCTTTGGGCGTAATATAAAGTCTGAAATCTTTCAGAATTTTTTTTGCTTGAAAATTAGTTTTTTATATTCTTATAGTATTCATTTATTTACGAAGAAATTTTAATTCGTGTGGCAGTATGTTCAGTATTATGCCTTCCTCATCGTCATTCTTTAAATAATTAACGCGGAAATTAAGAAAAAACTTGTTTGTGTACTTTGACACTCTTATGGAAACCGGAAGGTAATGAACGTCAGATGTAGACATTAACAGCCAAAACAGAGTCCAAGGTATGCATTACAAAGTGATTTAAAAGTCCGGAAATAATGAAACTTTTGTAGGAATCGGGGGAAAAAAGGTATTGCTCGTAAACAGAAAACTACACCGTTTGAAGGGTATGAGATTCATGTTCGCACCATGAAAACTGATTCTTACGCTAAATTTTAAACTGCAAAAGAGGGCATGTGATACATGGATTTGAACCAGAAGTTTCTAAAAAGGGCGAGGGCCCAGTCATTACTTTGGTATCTTTGTCAAATGATTTATGAATAAGGCATACATGGGCAGCTATTTTTCTTCCTTCATTAGATCTGGCACGGTACTAATGACCAAGAACGCGTTCAGACCCTCCTTATGAGATGAACAAGAAGTATATTTATTGATGCGTTTGTAGAGTCACTAGGTCTTTTTTAAGCGGGAGTACACGAAAAATGTGCAATGCCCTCACCTGCATCTCTGGAACACGCGACGAATGTGCTACCGTTATAGCGCGAATGCTTGATGAAAGGAAGGAGAAAATACCTTATAAGTTTAATGATGCTTTTTAAAACGTAGCTAAAACATGACTCAATCTCTATAGCCAAGTTCTTAACCAAGTTCTTAGCAGTAACCAGGGCAATCCATATAAAGAATAACGCCTAAAAAGTGCAAAAACGATAGAGTAGTTACTGAAGTGATGAATACTTTCGTAAGAAGAAGCCTCAGTTTAGTATGTGTTACGTGTTGTTGGAAATGCTATTGTACTGGGTGTCCGTAAAAGAACGTCCGAGTTTTAATGGTATATTACAGGAGTTTATTTTATACTAAATATAACAAATCATGCATGAAATTGAAGGAAAACTAACCTAGTTTTCCCTATAAGTGCTCAATGTGTGCGGCTTTAGTGATACGGCACACATCCAAACGAAAATGCAATTCTTCCCATACCGTCTGCAGCAAGTCCGGAGTAATAGAAGCAATAGCCTGTGCAATTCTATCTTTCAAGGTTGGTAAATCGTGGGGTAGGGGTGGAACGTAGACCCGATCTTTTAGGAAGCCCCAAAGGAAGAAATCACAAGGCGTGATGCCAGGTGAACGAGGCGGCCAGAGTAACAGAACTCTGTCGTCTGGACCGTGACGCCCAATCCAACGGTCAGGGACTTCGACGTTTAACCAATCTCGCACAAAGAGACTCCAATGAGGAGGGGCTCCATCTTGTTGCCAAATAAAGTTTGCAGGTTCACTTTCTACTAATTGGGAAAAGAGCCATTGTTGTAGCATATCCAAATAAGAAACCCTTGTTACTGTAGCTTCAGGGGAAAAAAAATGGTCCGTACACTTGTCGTCGTGAAACAGCACAGAAAACGTTTATTTTTGGAGAATCTCTTTCGTGTTATACAAGTTGATGAGGATTTTCTAAACCCCATATACGAACTTGTATGAAACGTCGACTCATCACTGAACACCACATGATGGAGAAAGTCGTTGTGCCGTGGAAGAACTTCACATGCAAAACGAAATCGTACTGCACAATCATTTGGCTTTAATTGCTGTACCAACTGTAATCCGTATGGACGCAAGTGTAATTTTTTTTTTAAATCGTCCAGACTGTCGTCTTGGCAACTGTAGTTCATGACTTGCTTTCCGAACAGATTTCTGCGGACTACGACGGAAAGATTCTTCGACACGTTCCACATTCTCTACAGAAACTTTGGGTCTTCCCGGGCTATTACCTGTACAAAGACATCCGGTCGTTTCGAATTGTCGATACCATCGGCGGATATTTCTGTCACATGGGGGATCACATTTAAACTTTAATCGGAACGCACGTTGAACGGCAATTATCGAATCACTCTTAGCAAATTCTAGAACACAAAACGCTTTACGCTCATTTTGAATAGATGACGCTGCAACTGTGGAAACGATGTAGCGAACAAGCGCATGCGCTTATCTGAAACTGTTGGAGTTATTCTTTATTCGTCAGCTTCAACCACAACTGTTGAACGATTACAGCTGATACTATTACAATTTGAAACTCGGACATTCTTTTACGGACACCTTGTACTTTTCCTGCACATAAAAGAAAAAAAAAAAGGTAACATGCGCATGTGGTTCAACCAAGTCCTGGCGGCGCCAGAATCGGTGCAACCATTCGGCGGCAGAATTTACTGGCAGCAATTTTTTTACAATTTAGAGAGGTAACGAGCAGTAATTTTTAAGGATAGCAAAATTTTTAGAATTTAGAAGGGGTTCAATGTAGCCGAATTTAGTGGTGGAAAGATTTTTAGAACTTAGTTAGGGGCAGGGAAGCCGAATTTAGGACCTTCATTTATTTTTAGGTATGGTTTGCTTCGGCCAGCAAAAATCCCTAGCATAGGCCCTGGCTTCAATCTATGCAAATGTTTATCAAAGATGGTAACGAAAGGCTGCTGAATTAAAAATGTGGCCATGACAGAAAAATCCTTGTAAACTCCATATTCTTATGGAGAATTCTGTTTCAGCGGTAAGACGATGGACTGCAAAATCAGCAAATTAAAATCACAGATATTTGTGTGAATTGCATTCATCCTCGAAATATGTCGAAGTCACGTGGTGTACACATCAGATTTTTTTTCCCTCAGATTAGAAAGTTGGGCAAATAATCCAGAAACACGTCAACGAACTGACAACAAGCCTAAACTCGGCTCAGAAAACTGATGAGTGATTCAGATAATTGCCATTTTGAATGTCTAGAATTTGGATAATTAGAATGCTGCTATATTTTGATGTTGAAGAAAATTAAAAAGAACCTGCTCTCGGGGCTTTCTCGATTATTTCAATGATCCGCAGCTCAATCCGTCAAAATGTGGATTCTGGAGGAATCGTAATGTACCAGGTGTCAATGAAAGCCGTCACGCGAGGGCAGCTTTCGATCCGCTCTGGTGCGAGATGGCCAGTATGAAATCCTCCGCGAGAGCCCGAAACAAAAATGGGCGTTTGCAGATCCATTCATTAGAGCCCCTTTAATTGCCACTCGGAACCGGAACTCGAGAGGTGCGAAAGGGTTAAGAGGGCTCTTGCTCATAAATATGGAAATGCGAGGCCGAGCTGATTCAAATGAGAAATAATTTCGTTTGGAGAGTTAGAGGAGCCGGCCCATTCCGTCGGTTTCGTAGGGCAGGGAAGATCCCATCGTCTTCACCCGAACCCTAAACTGATCAGAGTTTCGACAAATCTGTCATCACGAGTAACGGTTTATGAAGTATGTACGTTTAGTGGCACTGCTAGTACTGTTACGGATTTTGTATTTATTTAGAATTGTAACTAAAATTGTTTTATTTTCCCGTGTAATGCACACGAATTTGAAGAGAAAGCTACGTCGGAAAAGCAAAAACACAAAAGCGCGTGCATTTAATATTTAATAAATAAATATCTCGTAATTGCTGTTGCCATCCAGAAAAATCGAGAAAATAGATTTTACCAGAATGTTCTCGCGAATAATTAAAAAGCTTATAAAAGCCGAATTAAAACACCTCAGCTAAGTTGCTGTTGTTTTAAGCGAACTGTATTGTTTACTTAATGCTGTTATTGATTGTAGGGAATTCGCTGGGGGATCGAATTAGTTTCTCTGTTTTGAATCGAGTTCAGTTTAAAGTTTGAGGTAATGTGATATTATACGAATATCTCTCAGGAAATATTTCAGCCTTTTGTTTTATTTCTTGGGAAAAGAATAAATTTTAGTAACTTTTTAACCACTTGTGCATTCAATCCATTACGAACCCGTACACACGCAACAATACATATAAAACGGAGCTATACCTAACTTGGCTGTTATTTCGAGGGTCGCCATCGTTTATCCGTGTATCTTGTTAACGTTTTGTACTACATTTCATCTGTTAGTTTGTTCTCAGCCAGCTCTGTCTTAAACCTTGTTGCAAATTATCTTTGGAATCAAATTCCAAGTACATCAATATTTGATTACTATCCGTAATAATTTGATCAGCCTTACTTTCACAGTCGCTTATCACTGTTAATATTATTTTCCTTCCTTTTACTATCAAAGAGCACTGTACTGCCATTCCAGCAGGTTTTCCTTTTACAATTTTAATATTTTTCTTCCACGTGAAGTGTATGCAATTTATACAGAATTAATACTCCCAAATAATCCTCGCAAAAAGCAAACGCAACTTTTCTGCCTAATTTTAAGTTCTTCGATGCATTTTTTAAAGTTTTCTGGATAACGCATTAATATTTCCTCCCTCACCATTTAAAGCGGTCGTATCTTTATGTGTAGCTTAACGTTTTCTTTTTTGCTGAGTTTTTCAAAAATCTCGCTTCAGAAAACTCAAGAATTTGAAGTACGGAGATAAAAATGCCTGTTTTTTACCTACCCTTGATTACGTAAAGAAGGTTAAAAACAAAGAAAGATTCTCTAAAGTAAGAAACGATTCAGATTTTTAGCGGTCGCTCGAAAGGATGTGTGAAGGTTTTTAGGCTCTCGTCGTTATTATGAAATATCATTTTCTTCCCACTTACGTTATTTATAGTGAAACAGCAAAATTACAAACATTTTAAAATAAGCGTAGCAGTATACGTTTAGAGTACCGAATGTAGCGTTAAATATTGGCATATATTTTTCAGTCCTCTCAGTTTATCATATCGACATTCAGATTTCTTGGTAAGACGGATAACAGAATTTTTTTTTTTTTGCTTTCATTATTAACTTTTAATGAGTTAACTCTGTTTTTTAAATATCACGTTCTTCACACAAATATCGCATAAAATTCCATTCAACGGCAAGTCTTTAAAAACAGCATGTCTCTAGAATTCCCAATAGAATGTTAAAGCTGCCATGTACATTTTCATGTCTTTCGTGTTATTTCATTAAAAACTAGGCGCTCGCGCATCCAGCCGCCTAAAATAATTGGTATAAAAAAAGAAAAAAAATTATAACGATTTTAATGAGTCCAGCTGCCGTAATTTCACAAAAATATTGAATATTTACAACTAGACATCTGATTATTTTAATACATGTTTATTTAAATTAATCGCATTATAAAGCAGAAAAAATATTCTTAGAGCTGTGTTTATTGCTTCTGAATCGCTTATTTTATTGCTCAATAATCTTCTAGTTTAAATTTGTATTATGTGTTTAAAGTGTATTATGTTTTACTGAATGGCAACACCCTGCCTTGTAGAAAATAAAAGTATTTTATTTCCGGCCTCGGCAACATATTACTTTCATACAGTCGAGTTTAATTAAAATTGAAAGACAAATATCTTACATTTTTTTTTCGAATGGCAGCAGTCTCGCGCTATGGGGATCAAAATATTGTATTTCGAGCAGCGTTGCCACTCCTCCCTTTCAAATAGACGAGTTTGTTAATAAAAATTTTTTTAACAAAATATGAAATAGATAATAAAATAATTCTAAATTCGGGTTTCCAGGTGCTCATGGTCGCTTAGAGGACTACGTTATTCAAAACTGGATGGCTGTAGGTGCCGTCGTTTTCTCACACTTGCACAGGAGTTTCTTTTCTGAAACTTAAAAAGTGTTTGCCAGTGAGCCAGTTAGAGTAAAAGTCTTTGCCGTTAGTCAATGAGCCATTTTGGGGTAGAAAGATCATAAGCACTTCAAAGTTCATATGTAACTACATTATGTTATCTTAAACTGAATCGATACAACTAGGATATTAAATAAGCTTAACATAATACTTTAGTTAGTTTGCCTCTCGATGGGTAAGGTGAATTCATGTTCATATAAGCTTCGTATTTGTTTCTGAAAAGAGACTCAAAAATGGGTACGTAACTCAAACCAGGGGAGTCACAAATTACTCGCAGGAAAAAATATTCAGTAAGATGGAGGAACCTTTCTTTCTTCCCTGCAATTCGGAGTTAAAAAGATGTTTTCGATCATCCTAAAACGTTTTCTCAAATCTGAATTACTCCCTCCATTTTTTTGCTACTAAAGGTTTCCTGGAAAACTAAGAGGAATCCACAAGTTTTTAACATTTTATTATAGAAGATTTATACAGAACACTAGGAAGAAGATTCACCAAACGCAAAACCTGAGAGACGATCCATCGAGGCATAACCGATCCTGTCATACTACAGGGACAATTTTTGTTTCACTAAGTCTCGGTAAAAAGTCACAAAGACTAAGGCGGACTGGTGCACATCCACCCAGAAAGCACAGAAAAGAGTTCGACATCAACTGTTCCGAAATGTTGACCAAGGGGAGACAAACTTCCAAGGACAACCTCGATATGAAACCATGTAACGACCCCACAGCCTATAAGGTATTTCTCCCGCCTTCTCGCATGCCTCCGTGATGTAGTGGTCTGCATGCTCGACGCGTAACCGAGAGGTCCGTGGTTCGATTCCCCGCGAAGGCGTTGCTAAATTTTCATTTCACCTGATTCAAAAATATCCTAATATCTCTACACTGGCGCCCGAACTAAAAAGGTGGTGGATAATGATTCTCCACCACCGCGATTTGGCGATTGGGTCCCCCAAACCCCAGTCGCCCTTTAAAAGGGGGAGTATATAAGGTATTTCTCCCGCCTTCTTCACATGCCTTCGTGGTGTAGTGGTCTGCATGCTCGACGCGTAACCGAGAGGTCTGTGGTTCGATTCCCGGCGAAGGCTTTGCTAATTTTTCATTTCATCTGATTCAAAAATATCCTAATGTCTCTACAAGCCAAGGGGAAGACGAGACAGTACCATGTGGTTCCCGCCGAGCCTGAACCATCCTCCGAATGAACGCCGGTTCTAGTCCTGCGAAGCGTAATTATATACCCCCGTGGCCGAGATTCCGTAAGTTCAGATCCTAGGCAGTAGCGTCACTGATTTTCCGGCGTAGACCCCCGGGGGGGATTATAGATGATACAGGCAACTTTTCACCTTAGACTGTTTTTTTCGTAAGGCCCAGCAGCCTTTCTTTCATAGCCCCTTTCATAAGGCCATATACAGCATTAAGGCCAGCTACTTCCCACCCAACCGGGATAGTAGTTAGCGACGCTGACTGTCGTGCCGAAAAGTCCGGGTTCGAATCTCTGAGAAGGTATGGAAATTTATAGCGCGTCTGCGATATGAAGGCACTCTAAATATGCGGCTAGACGAAGGTCTTAAGAGGTTGTTGGTAGAGGAAAAGGGGTAGTAGACTCACGGGCCATCCCCTCAGGCAGCTGTCCTTCAAAACGGGGTGGAACCGAGCAGAGTCGTACTGTCACCTGCATGGTGTTGAAGGCCAACGACAGGGAAAATCTTGCCAGATGAATTTCGTGGGCTTGCTCTAATATCAGGCAAGGGAGATCAGTGGCAACAACAATACAAAAATAAATCATCCACTTAACCTTAAAAGAAAGCATCCCTCTTTTTAGGAAGATAGCCCTAGTATTTCTTGCCGTAATCGAATGTCGCATTCTTCATAAATGAATAAGTTTCTTCTACAAAGATTTTAAGATTTCCCTTTTTCGTTTCTTCTTATATTAAAAAAGGAGTTTTTGACCTGTGACACTATTGCGGTCAAGTGATTTTTTTATAAATTATAAGTTTATTTATAATTTCCTTGTTTATTCAAAAGAATTTGGACGCAATACCTTTTTGAAGATACTGCTTGACAGGTAGGTGAACATTCTGTGAAGACCGTAGGCTTACAAAATCAAGGCCTAGCTCTCAGATTTTCATCCCCCTCCACATGTAGTATAATTCTTTATAACCCAGCTTTTCCGTTATGAAGATAGATCTTTCTCCAGGGCTGCAAACAGTCAACAAAGGAACGCAGTTGTTGTTGCCAGTAGAAAGCGCGGATTAGTAAGAGCAGAAGTTAGCGCTTTAGAAATTCGTGTTTGAAAGGCTTGGACTAAAATGACGTCCTCTTTCAATATCAGATCCATGCGGGGCTGTGTGTTTAATTTGTTGTCTAATTCTGTTTCGACCATTAAGTAAACACTCTTTTCTCCGGCCCCCATTCTGCCTAACGAACCGTTTTTGAACAGCAGGTCGAAGTCACGCTTGATTTGTAACCAAAAGAGGCTGCTTTCTCTCTACGCCTAGAGTTCTGGCGAATTCATTTAATGGCGAATGAAAGAAACTCACGAACAATCGAAAATCAGAAGCGGAAACTCGCGTGATTGGTGAGATGGCGATGCAGTTCACGCCCTTTATAGCCGATTCGGCGTCGGTTACGCTTCGGCAAAATTATTATGATTCTTTTTTAGCGTTTTGTTTTCGTGAATTGCGATTTTTGCTTTCTATATTTTTTAGTTAGTATATTAAAACAAGTGGCTTCTCTTTCAAATTCTTTTCTTTGAGTTTTTAAAATTTACACTGACACAAAGAGAATAGAAATGTTTAATATTTAGTATTTATGGGGTATTCGAATCCTCAATCCTACGAATTCCAAAAAAAGTGTCGGACATTCAAAAATCCGAATTTTTTCGCATTTTGGGTTAATCGTGTTTTTCGAATCTTAAAATAAAACAACAGCCGCTCGAGACTTCGGAAACATGAGATATATATTGATGTCCGATAGAAACAATTATGAGAAATCTAAAATTGTTTCAAATTCATTGATATTTGGTTTATCAATATCGTCTTGTGGCATTTTATTCTTTTTATGACGATAAATTTAAATTGCGTTCGCAAAATGCTGATTTTATTACTTACGGAAATTTTACTGCATATAATACCTGTTTTTCTGTCTTTATTATTAACAGTATACATCCTGCATTAAGAAAAGCAGAGCAATATGAGAGACCAAATTTTTACGTAGGAGAATTGGATATACTTACTGACGGTTCGGGTTACGACAATGTAATTGGAGCAGTATATGTGGTTTACTTGTTTGGTAAAGAAATAGACTATGGCGAAACAAATGAATTCGGTGGAAGACTTTAATCCTCATTTTTCCGTGGGGCAACTGTCTCGCAAGCCGGAGATGAAAATCTGCTTTATTTCGAAAGTTGTTGCCACTGCTCGCTTTCATATCTCAGAGATTGTTCATAAAAAATTTGTAAGTTTTACGATGCCATGAAAATAGCATTGCCAAACATTAAATACATTTTTCCTGACTCCAAGAATTCGCGAGAAGCCATTTCGGCTATTCCCATCTTCGTACGACTTTAATTAGCCTAAATATTAATTAAAAACTCTGAAAGCGCTCATTTTTGCTCTCATTTTTCCGAGTGGCAACACTCTCGCGCGTTAAAGGTAGAAGAATGCTTTATTTCGAAAAGTGTTGCTACTGCTCGCTTACAAATCGTACAGTTTGTTAATCAGAAATTTGTAAGTTTTACAGAATCTATATATATATATATATATTAGGAAGAACATCTGTTTGTGTGTTTGTTTCTTTATTCGCGTAATTGATTTCTGATGAATTATGATAAATTTTTTGCCACATCTAACCGACTAAAATGAATATAAGTGAAATATTGAGCGGAACTTGAACTTTTACGACCCTTTGATTAGAAAGACGAAAATCATTAAAAACAGCCTGCCATTGTTCCCGATATAATGAGAGGGAATTAGTTTATTTTTCTATCGAAATTTTTTTTATGTGCCTTCCATATCGCGTCACACTCAAAAATGTATGTTTATGAATCATATTTTTTGCATCATTATCAGAGAAGGATTACAGCGGTATTGTTCTCTCCGCTGTTAGATGCATTACTTTCAATCTAACTTAATTGCCATCGGGTACTTCCGCTAGTTTAAAATAAACGTTTGGTACACATGTCAGGACTGAGTGTTCTGTGCATACTTTTGGAGAACATGGTCTTAACCGTGTTAAAGTCCTGATCTTGAACAGGGAGCTGAGTGCAGCTATGTTCTGTGGTACAATAACTGTGGTCAAGTGGTAGAATAACTGCACGTAAGAGGGTTTTAAAATGACCCTTTTATTAAACCACTATTTACAGCCACTTCCCAACTCGGGAGGGATAACAGAAAATAATGACCGCACTTGGGTCTAAACTGAACAATCAAATAATTTAAAATAAAGTTAAGTAGAAAATTAAGAAGTCGTTGCTCTCAGAACTATGAACGCGAGGTTGGCCTCTATGCTAAACTATCAATGGTGCTTAGCAAGATTTGGCTAATACTAACGCACTTAGATTACTTCAATAAGTAATAGCGTTACAGCGCTAAGGCTTAGAACTTAAATAATACCTAGACAGGTGGACGTCGAACAGAGCCGCAGTGATCTGAGACTAAACGCTCTCTCACCCCGAGAAGTTCCTCGCTAACCTTTTAAATACAAAACTTGGCTCCACTTCAAATTAGCATAAAGCTGAAACGCGCGCTCATTCTAACGCGAAGTTGAAATAAGAGTACACAGGAAAGAGAAATTAACATAAAACTTTTATAGTTTAAACTAAAACCTTACACACATAATGCAAAAAACGAAAAAAAATACGAAGGCCGTTCGCACATATTTTTTGGACAATTTTGCTTTGCTATAAATAAAAAATAAAATTGTTTTCTGGTAGTTAACAGTTTCGTTTTCATGCAAAATGGCGCGTTTAAAGAAGCGATGTATGGAATGCTATGTTTCCCCTCTTTCCGAAGAAAATTATTCGTATCCAGTTATTAAAAAACGATGTGAAAGCTCTGGTGTTTCGATATCTGAAGCTACGATATTTAATATTGCCAACAAGAAAGGTAAAAAACGTCAAATTTTGGCATCTAGTGGAAAAATTATTCCAAATGCATATCGAATAAAAAAACTGAATATTTCGAATGTTGCAAAGTATGTTGTAATCTTTATTGTTAAGAGGAAATCCTCCGAATCGAAGAACAGTTGCAAAATCTTTAAAATGATCCGTGTCAACTAAAAACAAAGTCATTAATGCTAATTTGAAAGTCGAAAAAAGCATAATATGCATCTTGCTTGACCATGATATATAGCCGAACGCACAATGCGCTTCAAAATTGTTTGCGAGAAACATTTATCCGGAGAAAAATGGAAAAATATTGTCGCAATAGATAAATCTTGAGTATATTTAAATGACCGCAATTGAAAGAGATCCATTTATGATCCTCAAAGAGGAGAAAACAATCTTAAAATATAGTTCAAAGAATTCAAAAAAAGTTTTTCGACGGGATTTACGATTCTTGCTGGGTTTTCATACAACGGCAATAAAGATAGTGGAGAAAAAGGTTAAGGTCAACTCCATATATTATCAGAAACATATTTTATATCCAATTTTCAAACATGAAATATATTTTCTTTACCCAGAGTCATCCCTCAGTAGAACTGCATCAAGACAAAGCAAAGAGCCTCGCATCAAAATCCACCGTTAATTTCTTGAAAAATGTGAAACAAGAATGGGGTGTCTAAACCGTACCTTTCACTTGATACGCTAGAAATATCTTTCGTGGATTTTTATGCTTTTGGAATTTCCAAAAGCGGATTGTTCCAACATCGACCCACAACCTTCCTTGGACTTCGGATAGCTGTTCAAGAGGAATGGGATGAAGTTTTTACTACAAAAGGCTTTATTTCCTTGGAAGTTAAGGTGCATAAAGATAGAAAAGAATAGGGATTACCAAAAAGAACATTTAAACGCAAAAATTTTAGGTAAAATATTTCTATAAATGCAATGAAAATCGCCTGAAAAATGTGTGAACAGCTTCTGCATTTTTAAAGCTTCGAATACGATTCGCAGCGAATTTATTTAATCGTCATGCTTAAGTTAACACCATTTAAATTAGTACAAATTTTTATAAACTGAGTTATGAAGAATGAACTAATAATCAATTGAAGTCATTATCGTCCTCTACACATTAACAAAAAAGAACGGTAGTTTAAAGGGTCGCTCTATAGGTCCTTGCTCGAAAGCCGGCAGTAAATTATTTATCATTCTATCCTTCCATTAAAACTTTGAATGTTTTTTGAAATAAACTATCATAGCAACTCAATATGCACTTTATTAATATTATTATTATTTACGTGGTTCGACCTAAGGCGCTACATGGAAGGAAGAGATGCCTTCGTGAAGGATTTTTCTAAGGGAAACTGCCTCGTATAACATGTTATCCATGGGGAAAACTACGAAAACACCCATACAGTCAGCCCGTTTGCAAGATTCGAACCTCGTACCGAACTCCCAGTGTTCGGGGATTTTATCGCTCGGTCGCTGATGGGCACAATATGCACTTTAAATAATTTTTTATTTGATTAAAATTTTGTAAATTTAAAGGATTCGGTATAAATAGATGTTGGTTAAAGGTTTAAAATTATAGTGAAAAGGGTTCTTTCTGTCATCGAGATTAGGGATTCCACGTTAAATGCGCTAAAAAATGGCTGTACGTATTTATTCACTAATGTTATAACTAATGTTGTATTCTTTGGCAAAATAAAATGTATGAAACGTATGAAGATTTTACGTGAATTTTAACAATGCAATGTACCACAGACGGGGTGCAAATGACCCTTTATTTAACTCGAGTAAACGTTCACAGAAGGCACCATCAGTTGCTTACAAAATATAGCCAGCAGTTAGTCTAAAGTATGTTAGTCTAAAGGCTACACAATTAAAGTAAGGCGCAATTTGGGTTTGACCTAAAGGTTGACGCGATAAGCCTAACGGCAAAAATAACGCGACTCCCCAGAATACTACTTTCAAGATTAGCAACGTGGCCTTCAGTAGGCAGAATGCGCTCTGATTCTACTCACTAAAACCTTCCTTTAAAATATGTACTATCATCTTTCTACTTCCTTTTGAATATCGCGCGAGCTACAAATTTACGTTCTGGCAGAAAAATGGAAATGAGGAGGATAGGAAAGCTAATTATCATAGAATAAATGATTAAAAGCTAAACGAGACCTTACAACGTATTGTTTACAATCTTAAAAAACAAATCGTAAAGATTTCATTTGTTCAAGAGCCTAGTTATAACGTGATTTTAGCGATTATTTAATCTTAATATCCAGGGAAAAGTTGCGTTAAGGAAGCTACGTTACAGTTGATCTGGAAGACAGTTCCTTTTATCGGGACGGGTCGTTCCAAAGATCGAAAATATATGATCGTGAGTTTACTCGCCATGTGTCTAATTGATGGAGTATGGTGATAGACAGGCTTGCCTTAAAAGTGTAACGCAATTTGTCTTGATCTTTGTAAGAACTTTTTTGCCTTCAAAAGAGGTCAGCTGCAGTAATCCGGATTCACCAAAATTTGTTTTTATTAGTAGTTACCTTGACCTCAGTACTTGGCTTTTCGCGGCTAAGATGTTTATAAGGGTCAAAAAGTTGCTAGAAACTGCCGTCGCTTTTCTCTGCATATGGCTAATAAACTCATTCGTGGACTGTGGAATAACTAAATTGTGAAATGGTCAGGTAGAAGTGAGCATCGGCGTCATACGCATGTTAAACCATTTCATACGACAGAAGACCATCAATATAACACCCGCACCATCATTTAGACTTTCGGCTTGTATGCTCTGTTGATGGGTGCTATCCACCATTTGCAGCTCAGCAGCATTTGTTATAACACTTTAAAGTACATATTACATTACAATTGTTTAATATACGAAATATAAGTAATTAGAAATGTTGAATACGTGATATGACTTAGATAACTTTAAAAATAAAAATGAAGTGTAATAAAAAAAATCTGAAAGGTTTCAGATTTTGAATTACGTCCAAAAGGGCATTTTTTTAACGTTTTGTGTGTTATCTTTAATTATTAAATATCATGTTCTTCTCACTTAAACCATGAAATTCAGTTCAAGAACAATACCGCAAAATGATTTTAAACTGAGCATATCTTTAGAATTTCTTACACACAGTCTCACGCGCTGCAGATAAAAAGGTTTTTTTCTGTACGACGTTGCCATGGTCCGCTTGGAAATCCTCGAGTTTGTTCATCAAAAATTCGTTAAAGATTTACAAAATATGAAATCGTTAACAAAACAAGTTAGCAGTTTGTGTATTATCTTTATTTATTAAATATCGTGTTCTTCGCCCTTAAACCATGAAATTCAGTTAAAGAACAATATCGCAAAATAATTTTAAACAGGGCACACTTTTAGAATTTCCTATACACAGTCTCACGCGCTGGAGATAAAAATGTTTTTTTTTTTTTTTTTTGTTCAACGTTGCCAAGGCTCGCTTCGAAATCCTCGAGCTTGTTAATCAAAAATTCGTTAAAGTCCATATATATGGAAGTCCATAGTTTAAGAATGCTTTTAATTAGATCAGTATCCCCCTGTTAAATCATATTTATGGAGCTTTTAAATTTTCACAGTTGGTGAATAAATAGTTTGATATTTCGAAGTTTATTGCAAAGTGAAGTTACTTTTTAGTGTTTGTTTGAACTACAGTTGTGCTGAGGTTGTGGTCAATGGCTTCCTTTGTGATTTCACCAAGAGTGCCGCAGATACATAGGTTTGAGTGATGGGGACAGAATCTGTTAAGATATTCTGGAAAAGGACCATGCGAGGTGAGAAAGATGATGATTGCTGTATTGGAGGATAATAACTTTCGTGAGGGTACCGGTAGGAATAGGAAAGTTCTTCTACTTGTATTTTCCATTGGCCATTGCTGTTTCCAGATGTCAAGTAGAATGTCAAGTAGAAATGATGAGATAAAGACGGATTATTAGCTGCATATTTGGCTATTTCATCAGTTATTTCCTTTCCTCTTGTTCCGGAATGGGTTTTTGTCCATTTGAATTTCGGTAGTAGGTTGGGAGGAAAGAGAGAAGATAATGAATGTTGCAAACTATTTGGAGATCGCCTATGGTCGAATACTGCACAGATGCTGGATGCACTATCTGCAATTACTAAGTTAGGAAGGAAAAAGTCTTTGGCAAAAGTTGTGGGGTTTTACTTATTTAATTCCATGTTCAATCCTAGGAACTCCACAAACACTAGTAAGCGAATAATCGCTTAAGTGTGAATAGAGACGTAAAACTTAAGAAGGGTAAACTACCCTTTATGAATAAATACACTCATGGACAAAAAAATTAGCGCAGCAAGAAGGAGTCTTCAAAATGAAACGAAATTTTACATACATAATGACTGCTTTGATATAAGTAAATGATAAGAAAATAAAAGAAAAAGGATAATTTATTTCAGAGAAAAAGGCAAAAGAACGGAGGAGATAATACTCCGTTGGACCCCCTCTAGCGCGAATGCGCGATGCGATATGATCGGACATTGAGTCATACAAGTTCTGTATGATGTCTTGAGACATTTCGTTCCATATTTGCTGTAACCTTGCCTCTAGTTCGTTCAAACTCGTGGGATGCCCAACTCGTCGTCCCAAATGATCCCAGAAATGCTCCATTGGAGACAAATCTGGGGATCGGGCAGGCCAAGGAAGGGAGAACAGTGCGGAGACAGTCTTCTGACATCTTTGCCGTATGAGGCCGAGCATTTTCTTGTTTAAAAATGGCTCCTGGGAGCCGTTGCATGAGTGGCAACACATGTGGTTGCAGGATCTCATGAACATATCGTTGGGCTGTCGTGATGCCACGGAACAATACTAGGGTTGACCGTGTATCGTAAGCAATGGCACCCCATACCATCACACCAGCTGTGGGAGCGATGTGTCGCTGTACAGCAAAGGTAGGATTGAGGCGTTCACGACGGGTTCTCCACACACGAACATGATTGTCATCACTGCCGAGACTGAATCTGGATTCGTCGCTAAAGACGATCTGGTTCCATTCCGCTGCAGTCCAGTTTCCCTCTTGCTCGACACCACTCCAAACGAAGGCGTCGATGGGTGGGCATCAAGGGCGGCACACGTAATGGGCGCCACTATACCAACTGTCCTTCAGCCAGGCGCCTTCGTATGGTTCGAGAAAACACATGGGCCCCTAGTGAAGGTGCTGCCTGTGCCTGGATGGCGGCCGATGAGGCAGTTGGCTGTACGCGCGCATTTCTTACGATGTGGCGGTCTTCTCGACGACTGGTCTGTCGAGGGCGTCCTGAGCCTGGTCTTCGTGTACATGACATCTCTCGGGTCCACTGGTCCCAACACTCCCTCACAACGCAATCAGAACGGCCTAATTGACGAGCTACTTGCCTAGCTGACCATCCAGCTTCCATCATCCCGACGATTCTCCCAATCTCAAACTGCGACAACTGCTCATATTGTCTTGGAACACGGCGTAATGGCATGTCTACCACAGCTCTTCCTTTGTAAATGATTCAGCACACTCAAACAAGCTTTTGTTACCTGTTTTATACTCCACAAAGTACGACGTTCAACGCCCTCTACCGGCTATACGTAATGCGCAATCACGCTGCATTTCTAATCATTTGCATATCCCCCGACATGTACCTTCATTGCGAGTTTCGTTACGATCTCGCAATTATTTCTCCGTGCGCTAATTTTTTTGTCCATGAGTGTACAATCAGTTCCCCCCTTGGAACGTGCAGCAAAGCCTCCACTTGGGCTTGAACTTAAATTAATATAAAATTAAACTTAACTAAGCTTAACTAAAGATATAGGCGAAGCTATCAAGATTCTAAGTAGTTGGCCCCTAAATATTAATTAAATCGGCGAAGCCAAGCAAGGGCCTAAGGTATGGCCGACCGTAGTAACAGCTAAGAGAGACGTAGCCAAAAGGTAAACGTGCGCTAGTCAGGGAATCAGACTCTCTCTCCTGAAGTCGGTTAAATCACGACTTAAATAGTACTCATTCTCATTTGCATTCACTGCGTTTCTGAATTTACGTTCTGGTAGGAAATTGTAAGCTGAAACTAGAATGATAGGAAAGATGCATAAACTTAAAATTACTGTTAATAAAATTAGGATAATCCTTACAAGGTGATGGCTTCTTATTTGACACGACACGATGATCAAGGGCTTTTTAATACACCTTTCTAAGTTTCTCTCAAAAAGTCTTTACGAGAGTATCCATCCCCCTGCCCGCCATCGAGTGTTTTGCCATATTCAAATAACCTAACATAATCTTTCTAATCTTAGTGCTGCCAAACGGCTGTAGATCAGAAGACTTATCCACGTTTTAAACCTGTCGAGAAAATTTATATGGGTTGGTGCAAAATTTTACTATTTTGTTGACTATTGAAGTTTGGCTATTTTACTGTATTGTTTTTTTTTGGGGGGGGGTTGGTAGATGACGGCAAAGCACTTCCCTTAGGTTATCTGCCTGCTATTTTTATGCTGTCTGTAGTTAAGTTTATCATTACAGCAGTTTGGTAGAAGCCGAAATGGAAAGTTATTCTTTTTCTTTCTTCAGTAACAAAAATATGATCGCTTTCTTCGCAACATTTTACGGATTAGTTCTCCAAAGGACGTCATTCAAAGAGGAAAATTTCTTTAGTTTTTGAATGCTTCTTTATACGTGCTTTCGGTACAAATACTTATTTTGTAATATCGAAATATAACTTTTATGATACTGAATGATAATCAGTGATTAACATACTCACAATCCTCGTATTCAAAGTCTAGCGAACAGCGGCCGAGCGGTAAAGTCGCTGAACACTGGTAGTTCGGTCCGTGTATACGACCCAGTTTTCCTTAGAAAGTATTCCCCAAAGGCATCTCTCCCTTCAGGGAAATAGCCGTCGAATACTTTGCCATAATCAGATAAACTAGATCAAACCAATCAACGTCTAGGAGACCTAAAATATTTCGCTTAGAAGTAATAAGTCGGGGGTATGCGTGAAACTGAACGTGTAGTGTTCTCTAGAAAACTGTCCAAGAAAACATCTATTCTGTTTATCAGATCTGTTAATTTGCCTGCTTTGCCAAGAGTCATTATTTCAGCACAATTTAATCTCATAACCGAAAAGCTAATGCAAAAATACAAAATATGTGCTGCAATTTTCATACTTACTGCATTTTAGAAATTTATTTCTTGTCACTCCTTTATGAAATTAAAAAATCTGATGACATTCCTTGTGCCGAATATTAAATTCCTTGTGCCACATGACTTCCTTGTGCCGAATATTAAATTATACGCATTTTTCTTCTATTTCATTTAAACCTATTGGATTGAATTCAATTGCCTTCGTCAATAGCTTATAAAGCAAAACAGAATGAATGCAGTCTTTAAAATTCACTGTCTTTGTTTACAACAGCGACCCCCTGACCCTAGCTTCACATCTCATTCATTTTATAACTCAGAATGCCCAAAAATTGTATCATCTCAGGAATTATCTAATCGTTGGCACATATTCTAGTCAAATACTATAACAAATCTGAAACGATGTATAAAAGAAATTAAACGAACAAAAAATAAATAAATATAATGTGTAATAATAAAAAAATCTGAAAGCTTTCAAATTTTAAATTACGTCCAAAGGGACTTTTTTTAACATTTTGGGTGCTACCTTTATTTCTTAAATATCATGCATGTTGTTTTCACTTCAACCATAAAATTATTCAATTCAAGAGCAATATGACAAAATATTTAAAAACAGCATATCTTTAGAATTTCCGATACAAAGTCTTGCGCGCATGAGATAGAAATATTTTTTCCGCACAGTGTTGGCATTGCTCCCTTTGAAGTCGTCCAGTTCGTTAATCAAAAATTCGTTAAAGGTTTACGAAATTTGAAATAGATAATAAAACTAATTCAAAATTCGAGCTGTTCGGTCGGAGGACTACGTTATTCAAAATTCGATGGCTCTAGGTACCTTTGTTTTTTTATTGTGAGAGAAACATTCATTCATTCATGCAGATTCTTCATTAATTAGTTTTTTTAAATATGATTATTGGAAATTATTGGATGGTAACAATTTGAAAAGTGAACTAAGGCAAAAAGTGAAACGACGCAAAACGCTATTTTGAAACTAATAGCTCTTTGGGTCTAACGCCCCTTTGGGATAAAAAATTCGTAACGATATGTTGTCCACAATTTTTGGTTTTCCTCATATTAATCAATCTGAAGCAAGAGGAAGTGAAGTTTACCATTGCATCCTCATTGACGAAAATGAATTAGTTTAATAGACTCTTTCCTTTCAAGTCCGCATGATGGGATTTCATTCAGCTGCTTGATTTTGGCAGCTCGGATGTATATTAGAACAACTTACGCAGAGAAGCGGATCCTTTTGTAGAAACCGGCACCTATTTGGCGTCGATATTGCTAAGTTTCTTTGAAGAATCCGAAAAAGGTGAGCTTCCACTTTCTCACGCTCCAGGAATGGAAATTTAATCAAAAGAAAACGCTAAAAAGAGAGAAGAGTCACGAGAGATCATGGCAGGGACGCAATTATGCTAATTGGACAACTCTCGTGAACGCCGGATCCAAGAACGGTAGCGCACTTCTTGTCCGGTAGTCACACTGCAGCTTAGCAACGCACTTAATGATCGTGGCGTGGCACGAACTGCGCAGTTTTGTCGTGACCGCCTTTTCTCAGCCTTTCGCTCATCGCCGTGATGTAGCCTTCCTACCTATCGTTAGAACAGCGAATTAATCCTCTACCATCTGAAAAATGACGAGAATTTTTAACGCCGAATTTTCCTAAGGGGTCATGGAATGTCCATCTACTGGAATTTGCTGCCAGTAGTCTCTCATATTAGACTACCGATCAGTGGATTTGTGCCGCACACGGCCTGTTGCATTTTACATCACACCCTCGGGAAACTCTAACGTGAAAAATCGCTTTGAATACTTTTATACAGTGATAATTGATCTATACCATCTTCTCGACCGGTGGTACGCAAAGATTAAATAGTTAAGTACACTGTTTAGGTTTTTTTTTCTCTAACACTCCTAAATTTATGCGATCTGAGCTTCGAAATTTCAAGGTCTATAGCCGCTCGTAGAATTTAGCAAAATAATCAGTTTTTATTTCCACAAATATTCTTTTAGTATAAACATAATAAAATTTGTGATGATGATGTTTTTAAATGATGTTTTTAAAAATAGGATTAGAAATGGATGTTGTATTTAATTTATATAGAGCAGGGATGGGCAAACGTTTTCGTTCGCGGGCCAAAAATTGAAAAAAAAAGTTCGGCGGGCCAAGGTAAATTTTTCTAAAATTTTAAAAACATATACAAGTATTACAATTTAAATATGTTAATGAGAAGAATGAAATTGCGCTTTCATTTTTAAAAGTTTCTTATATTGAGGTTCGAAGTGAGATGTACTGATTCTAAGGAACGAGGCTAACTGCTCATCTGTCACTCTACTTCTTAAATAATTCTTTCTAAGGTTCATTGTTGAAAACACTTGTTCACATATATAAGATGAAGCAAACATAGCACTGATTTTCTGGGCGTGAGATATTAAATTCGGGAAACTCACTTTCGATAATGATGTTATATTCTTTGAAGACTGCTACAGCTTCATTGCAGATGAGACACACTGGTTTATCTTTTACAACTGTAAAAAATATTTCTAGGTCCATTCATCATTAAAAGCACGGCATTCTGAATCAACTTTACGTTTTTTAGTAGACATTTTGGGGTTGAAATATTTTACGAATAATCCAAACAAGCACTAGTTACGCTATACTTTTAAGAATTTCACCACTGTTCACAATGGTGCTATATGTCTGCAATCTTTCAGTACGCAATCAATAATACTGGAACTCGCGACAAAAGAAAAGACCGCTGGCTGGAGCTTAAAATGCTCAGTCTGACAAATGTGAGGTCTGATTCCCTTATATTGGATTGGCATACGTCGTCTCCCCGAAAAACAGATAACGATTCTTGGCGCCAATCTACAGCATAACTACCAAAGTACTTCCGTGTTTAACACTTTACCGATTGAATGCTGTTTGTGCTTGCTATTTCCGTCGATTTATGTTTTGTAAAACAAAAATAGAGGCAGTAAAAAGAACATCAGTCCTTTGAACAAAAGGAAGAAAAAAAGTAATATTTAAACAAAGTAGAAAAGGAGAGGGAGATATAATATTTGAATATATATTTCTGTTAATTTGCCTCGGACCGGCAAATTAAGATTGTATCCGCGGGCCGGATACAGTCTTCCGACGGGCCGGATTTGGCCCGCGGGCCGTAGTTTGCCCATCCCTGATATAGAGAGAGAAGAAAGTCTGTTGGTTTGTCTTCTAATAACTCAGTCGCTACTATAGCTATTATTACCAAACTTTCTACAATTCTTTTCTGGGTACTGAAAAATGCCGACGTCCACTTTTTTTTCAAAACAAAGTTGCTGAAATCAGAGATATTAATTAAAAACTCCAAAAAACGATCATTTTTCCGAGTGGCAACAGTCTCGCAAGCTGGAGATGAAAATCTGCTTTATTTCGAAAGTTGTTGCCACTGTTCGATTTCAAATCCTACAGTTTGTTAATAAAAAATTTCTAAGTTTTACGATGGAATTAAAATAGCAATGCCAAACATTAAATAAATTAATCCGGATTCCAAAAATTCGTGGTAAAGCATTTTGGCTCTTCCCATCTTCGTACGACTTAAATCAGCAGAAATATTAATTCAAAACTCTGGAAGCGCTAATTTTCGTTCTCATTTTTCAGAGTGGCAACACTCTCGTGCGCTAGAGATAAAAAGAAAATGTTTTATTTCTTTCACAAGTATTGTTACTGCTCGCTTTCAAATCGTAGAGTTTGTTAATCAAAAATTTCGAAGTTTTGCAAAATCTTTATATATAATGAAGAATATCTGTTTGTGTGTTTGTTCGCGCTATTGATTTCTGACCAATTATGATCAATGTTTTACCACATTTAATCGATTAAAATTGAATATAGGTGAAATATTCGATAAAACTCGAGCTTTTACGACCATTTGATTAGAAAGACCAAAATCATTAAAAATTGCATGCCATTGTTGCCTTTCTAATGAGAGAGAATTAGTTTATTTTTCTATCGGAATTTTTTATGTGGGTTCTATATCGCATCAGCCTGAAAAATATATGAGTCTGAATCGTAATTTTTGCATCGTTATTAGAGAAGGATTACATTACAGCAGTATCATTCTCTGTGTCGTTAGATACTTTACTCTCAATCTGACGTCATTGGCATCGGATAGTTCCGCTAGTAGGAAATAAAAATTAGTCCTTATAAAAAGATACTACTAGCTCATTAATTCAAGAGTTGATCGATTTATTGCATGTCTACACTTTATTCGCCACTATTTCCGAGCTCATTAGAATCATTTTCTACTGTCTCTAACAGCAGGTATTTTGTCTCCTTTTTGATTTGTATTCATTAGAATTCTACTCGATTTGAGACTATCGTCGTTTATTTTTGAAGAACTCGTAATATATTGTGCGCTTAAATATTTGTGAAAAAATAATAAAACAAACTTGGATTTCTAAAATGGAAAAATGGCCAGGATCGACTAAGTGGAAAAGTGACGATTCATAGGTAGTGGACCCAGGACAATCTGTTAGCAATCTTATAGAATATTGAAAGAATTACAGGATATTGAAAAGAGATTATTATTTTCAATATCACAGAATATTGAAAAGAAAAGAAAAATTGTTCATAGAAAATATAATGAAAGTTATTTATCATTTGGGTTTACTTGGAATGGAGAGGAAATGAATCCTCAACTTCAATGGGCTATTTGCGACGAACTTATTATCCAACCAAAGTATGAAACCATTGTTTCTCAAAAGACATCTTGAATGTAATTAAATTAGCCAATTTAAAGGATTGAACTGAAGAATGAAGAAGATATTATCGGAGTTTCAAAATAGTAAACAAGTAATGAAAGGTTTTGTAACTTCAAGTGAAAAAGCTTTGGAAGCTAGTTACCTGGTAAGCCTAAGAATTGCCAAGAAATGGGCAGGCTTACGCTATTTAGGAAAACCTTATATTACCAGCAGCTAAAGATAAAGTTTTAACGTTATTCAACGAAAAAGCGGCTAATGAACTAGATAACATTCCGTTATCAAATGATATATTTAAGTCGACGAATTCATGAAATGGCAAATTCCATAAAAGAGACACTTATTCAAAAAATAAAACACACCGTGTATTTCGCGTTGGAATTGGGCAAAAGTACTGATATAACGAACTTTGTTCAATTATTAGTTCACATACGTTTCGAAATAGATAAGCGAGTTGCCGAAAAATATTTATTTTTTCAATCTTTTCACGATAGAGCAACTACAAATGAAATTTTTAAAGTAATTGGCAATTTTATCTCTGAGAATAATATTCTTTGGAATAAGGGCGTTGTCGTATGCAGTGACGAAGCTAGGGCTTTAACAGGATAACATTCCAGTGTTTTTCTGAAATAAAGAAAGTCGCACGTTGAAACTAAATTTATTCAAAACAATCTCCGAAAACCTGAATATCGTTTTAAATCAAGCTGTGAAAATTGTTAATTTTATTAAAAGCTGAGCTTTAAATTCAAGAATATTGAAGATTTTATGCAGAGATAAGAGATGGGTAGTGAACATAAAACGCTTTTGTTATATTCCGTTCAATTATATGTTCGTCGTTGTATGTTCAATTACAGTTCCAATTATAGTTATACAAGGACCGGAATTTCGCCGAATGGGTTCTAAATTTGGCGACTTATGGCGATATCTCGCCAATTTAGCGAGATAGACATTTGCTTCAGTGTTAAATGGTTTTGCCCTGTAATCTTATTTTTCTGGCAGAGCTTCGTCAAGTATTTCATGTTATATTATGCATAAAATACTACAAAATTCACGTATAATTTCACTAAAACTGTTAACATCTATACAAAATTCGTAACAATATGGATAAAAGAAGGTCGTATACAATTAAAATTGATCAAGGACCAGTATTGATTGAAAGACTACCAAATTACAAAAAATACAGTATCAGATTAAAGAAAAAAACAAAAATTTTTTTTTTTAGAACTCAAAATCTTATTCAGTGTAATCAGCTGTTTGAAATCTTATTTAAATGTAAATCTTTACATCTTTATTTTTATTTATAATATGCAATATTGCAATTGATCGATATTTTAAGAATAACTTGGCATGTAAATAAGCGGGAATCGCGAGTTTATCAAAAAATCTTATCAATGATTTGGAATTCATTTTTCTGTTGTTTCAAGCTTGAGAATATTCGAGAATATTTCATCAGTTTGCCAGTCGCTTGATGATTATCGCCGAAAGTTTGTTTCTGGTAAAGAAAAGTTTGTTTCTGGTAAGTATTGTAAACGCAGTTCCATATTTATGGACGTTTTCTGTCAAAAATTGGTATCGCTCTCTTTGGAAGAGTTTTAGATGCACTTTGGATAATAAGTTGACGATCAGACTACATTGAAATTAATACATTTCTGAATGCAGTCCTTTTAGCAAGTCCTTCCAATTAGTAATTAAGAATAATAAAGGCGAAGAATTTCGTTTCTTTTTAATCACTTCATTTGTTAATTAATCACAAACAGATTAAATTTGAAACAAAATTTAAATATTTTCAGCTTCTCCGAATGTCAGCATACTGGCGTGGAAAAGCTAAAAATATTTCATTTACAAGGGTGGCAACATGTTTTTTTAAAATTGCTGATTAAACTTAAAAGACCTAGGCTTGCCGAGGGCAACATATTTCTTTTAAACTGCTGAGTTTTTTTGATTAAATTCGAAATATAAATATTTTACTACATTGCATATAAATCGTCGAATTTGTTAATCAAAATGTCGTTTCAGTTCGCTCAAAATGGGAGACAAATAATAAACAAATTCGAAATTGAAGACTCGACCTTACAATTGCGCATATTCAGAGGAAGAACTATTTCTTGTGTTAAAAATTTAGTAGCTTCAGTAGTTTTTGTAGAGTGTGAAAAACATATATGCATACATACTAAAATATCGTGTCAAGCGTTCATCTTCAATAATGGATCATTTCTGATGACATGTAATTCTTTCTTCAAAATGTACACACAAATTCACATTTCTTCAAAATGTAATCAATAAATAAAAATCGAATTTCAGAAAAGCGGAAATATCTATTAACTTTGTTCTTCAAAATTGAAGAAATTATATCTAACTCCATTTACAAATGCCATCAACGAGCTTTTTTAAAACGATTCAACAAAACTGTGCATGCAAATTTTAATTAATGAGAAAAAGAGAATGCCTATTATCAAAAGGGAATTACATTTAATGCAATTAATGTATCAACAATAAGTCAAATTCAGGTTAAACAAAAAAGGTATACACGAAAAAATTAATTTATGACAATTGAATTGTTAGAAAATATTGATATTCTTCATTAAGAAATAATAGAGATAAGCTGTACTAAAAAGGAGGGTGCGTCTTAGATTCGATTACCTTTTAGAATAGCTGGTATAACGGTTTGAACAGACATTTTTCTCTGCCTCGAAATGGCAACGCGAAAATCAGTAAAAGCGCATTGATTAGAAAACGCTAAGTGGCAACATTGTGAACTTTGGAACTTGCTTTTGATTTGTTTGATGCTGCTCGAAAGCTTCGGATCAAATGTTAAACAGATTCTTGATTAGAGAATTTTGTTTGATATTTTTACAAATTCTTTTTCAAATTAGACTGAACGTTGATTTGTAGAAATACCGCTGAATCACAAATTTAGAAATTTAGATGCGACATTTCTATTTATTGTGGAACTTTGCTAAATACTCCTCACCATTATTATTTATTGTATAGCGGGCTTTTGTGAATTACCAATTATTGTAAAGCAAAATTTTTCATATTAATAATTTAAGTAGGAGTTGTAAATACTACTTTTATTTTAAATTAGGCGAAAAAAATCGATTAATTGGTATTTTGAGTCGAACTCTTACTTATTTCAAGGACGATGAGATATAAAGTCCCTTTTTCTCAGGAGTAAAAACACTTTCGCTGATACTGCCAAAAGATTGTAAAATTTTGAAATATATCAACAAGATATGATTGTAATTTTACACATGCTAAAGAAAATTGTTTTAATAATAGCGTTTAATATTTGATCAATATTATTCTAACCATTCAATTGTCACAAGTTAATTTTTTCGTGCATACATTTCTTGTTTAACCTTAATTTGGATTATTCTGATACATTAATTGCATTAAGTGTAATTTCCTTTTGCTGATAAATAGTCTCTTTTTGTCATAAATAAAAATGCATAGTTTTGCTAAATCACTTTTAAAAAGCTCGTTGACAGCATTTGTAAATGGAATTACATATGAGTTTTCCATTTTTGAAGTATAAAGTTGATAGTTACTTCAGCTTTTCTGAAATTCGGGTTTTCTTTATCGTTATAAAAAAAACTTCATTCGCGGCATTTGTAAATGGAATTAAAAATAAATTTCCCATTTTTGGAATACAAAGTTGATCGATATTTCAGATTTTTCTGAAATTTGGCTTCTCTTTATCGCTTTGTAAAAGCTCATTGACAGCATTTGTAAATAAAATTCGATTTATCCATTTTTGAAATACAAAGTTGATAGTTACTTCAGCTTTTCTGAAATTCGGATTTTCTTTATCGGTTTGAAAAAATCTTCATTCGCAGCATTTGTAAATGGAATTAGAAATGAATTTTCCATTTTTAGAGTACGAAGTTGATCGATATTTCAGGTTTTTCTGAAATTCGGTTTCTCTTCATCGCTCTGAAAAAACTCATTGACAGCATTTGTAAATAGAGTTCGATATAATTTTTCCATTTTTGAAGAACAATTGTTCAAGATACGTCAGCTTTTCTAAAATTCGATTTTACTAATCATAGGGTGTTTATGAAGTCCTGGACCCATTTTGATGTTTAATAACTCATAAAATAATGAAGATATAAACAAACTTATGGCATTTATGGATGGAATAACTTATATATTTTCCTTTTCAGGTTTGAATATATTTACTTTTGTAAATATCGTCCGCACGTGTGGTTCATTTCAGATAATTTCATTTTCCAGTCTAAATATCTGTACTTTTCTAAATAGCGTCTGCTTATTAATTGCATTTTTCTCTCTTTTGTTTTTGGCAACTATTGCCTATTATTATAGGCCTAGGAGGATGGCTTTGCAACAGATATGCTAAGGAGGATAGAAGATGATGCTGAATTTCTGAAGCGCATAATGTTCTCCGACGAAGCATCCTTGTTAATTGTCATAATGTGCGCATATGGGGATCTGAAAACCCCCATGAATACCGTGAGGCACAGAGGGATTCCCCAAAGGTTAATGTGGGGTGTGGACTAATGCACGACCGAGTCATTGGGTCTTTCTTTTTTACAGAAAAGACGGTCTCATCGGTCGTATACTTACACATGTTGGAAAACTTCGTATTTCCACAACTAGAAGAGCTTCAGCCACATGTCTTTTTGCAACAAGATGGTGCACCACCACATTGGGGTATCGTCGTTCGTAGTTCTTTGAATGACCATTTTACGTGAAGATGGATTGGGCGAGGAGGTCCAATTCCTCGGCCACCCAGATCACCCGATATAACGCCGGTGGAATTTTTCCTTTGGAGATTTGTAAAGGACAACGTTTACAGGAGGAGAATGTCGAACATGGATGACCCAAAAGCCAGAATTACAACCGCAATAGCCTCTGTGGATGCCGACATGCTTGCCGATACCTGGCGTGAAATTGAATACCGACTCGATATTCTCCGTGCAACGAAAGGGGCACACGTAAAAGTTCATTGACGAGGGTCAAGAAACTTTTTGAGTCTATCTAACATTTTATGTTATTAATTTCAATCTACCTTTATTATTTTATGAGTTATTAAACGTCGAAATGGGACCGGGACTTTATAATAAACACCCTGTATTTTGTTTCAGAGTCTTCGAAAGTCCTCCATTATTGAAGAGGAACACTCGACACGATATTTTTAATCCATTCCTCATTTATCGCTACATTACATCTTTATGTAAGTAAGCGCTTTTATTGTACAGCAGAAATTCTTACGCTGAGAATATGCTGTTGAACATGCTATGAACGGTGATACCGCAGTAAGCGAAGTAATCACAGAAACAAATCACAAGCACCGATAGACGTGCTAAGTATTTATTTATGAGGCTGCAACTTCTGTCACGTTGTTTATTCTGACTCGCATACAGATTGCTTGCTAATACGAGTACTTCTTTGAGAATAACATGAAGCGATTTCCGTGTTCGTGAAGCACGAATAGTGAAAGAGAAGTTTAAAGGACCTAGAGTTTATTCAATAATAATTGTAGTATTATTAGTAATAATCTGTTCATGTAAATTCCAGATTTGCACCTGTAAGCTAAGAACTTTCCACGAGGAAGGCAAAAGAAACATTTAGTTTATGGAATTATTTGATATTAACTATATCCATATTAATTCACTGTTTGAAAACGTGTTTGCATTTAAATATGTCACGTTCTTCTACCACGGTTCTGTGCATAGAGAAGACATTTATATTCTTTTTTACTTCCTTGTACGACATAAGTGAGTACTGCAATCTCGAAAATATCCATTTTGACCGCTATCGAATGCAATTTAACGATGTGTTTGCCCGACATCTGTACGTAAGGACAGAATAAACTACTTTTTCCCCAAAACGGGTTGCAGAAAGAATTTAAAATAGATTCAGAACAGAATTTTTTATGACATCTCTACGTATGTATGTATGTATCTTGGAAAACTCAAAAATGAGTAACCTCAGAACGTTGAAATTTTGTGTATAGGACTGCTATAACATGCAGCTGTGCACCTCACTTTCTGCTGCAATTGGCTGCAGCAAAATTTTATACATACATATATTGGTTGATTGTGGAATGCTTGGCGCAAAACCTTAAAGGTTATGTGTGCCGAAACACATATTTTTTGCTTTAAAAAAGATTGAATTATGTTGTTCTTATCTTCCAATTAAGGTTTTTATGCCTTTAGTTAATCTGCAAGCAATAGTTGTAAAATTAGCAACAATTCAAAAGGTAAACACCTTTTCAATTGTTGCTAATTTTACATTGTGCGTAATTGTGCTAATTTTACATAGTTAATTACGTTACTAAGTGGGGCTAAGCCTAATTTTTAAGGTTGGAGCCCTATTTGTTTACATCTGAAACTTAGCAGAATAGAGGATTAAGTCAGTTACTGCACCTTCATTGTCTTTTTACCGAGTGGGACCAAAAATAAACTTTCGGTTTTGTGCACCGAGAAATCTACGTTCTTGCGCGCCGGGCTGGCCGAATGGGTTGTTTTTGCGTAGAAATTCTAATTTTAATTGTAAAAACTGTTTTTTTTAATTACTTTAACTGTATTTGGTGTTTTATATTTTTCAATTTTTATTAAAGATATTTTGAGGGTATATGTATTTTTGCTTAGTCGCGAAGTGAGAACGGAATTAATGGAATGAAATGTCTATCTCTAATGAAACTCGAGAAAATAAGTTGTAGAGACATTAGGTATTTTTGAAGCAGAAGTATGAAAAATGAGCAACGCCTTCGCCGGGAATCGAACCACGGACCTCTCGGTTACGCGTCGAACATGCAGACCACTACACCACGAAGGCATGCGAAGAAGGTGGGAGAAATACCTTATATACTCCCCCTTTTCAATGGCGACTGGGGTTTTGGGGACTCAATCGCGGTGATGGAGAATCATCATCCACGATCTTTTTAGTTCGGGCGCCAATGTAGGACTGAGGATATTTTTGGAAGCATCAGACATGAAAAATGAGCAACGCCTTCGCGGGGAATCGAACCACGGACCTCTCGGTTACGCGTCCAGCATGCGGACCACTACACCAGGAAGGCATGCGAAGAAGGTGGGAGAAATACCTTATAAAGTGAAAGGCAGGAAAAAGTACGTATAACTTAATATTCCGTGCAAGGCAGTCGTGTGGTGTACATATCAAACTTTTTAATCTTATTTAACTGTTGTTTTATTAGTTACCATGGATACAGTATTTTAGCAAAAGAATTGCGATATTTATTATGCCATTATAAAATGTCGTAGTATTCTAAAGTGGGTTATGCCTTATCTAGCTACTCTTTCTTCTCGAAAAGAGAAGGGCGTTGGAAGTATCATTTCACACTCACACACTCAATCACATATCGGCCGTCAAAAAAATTACATCCTATTCATTTACACGGCTCACATACCTGCAATACGAAGGCAGGTCGACATAATCGTTCTGCCAATTGAAATTTCGTGTTTCCAACTAAACAATGAAGGGCATGTTTTTTTTCGGTAGCCGCCATCACCCATCCGACCTTTCGACCCCCTATCGGCCCTCGGCAGAAGAATCACGACTTTTCATTTTGGGGATATAATCAACTTGCAAAAGCTATAATTGAACTAAGAACGCCTGGCTATGAATAGGAAGTATCTCGCAATTATAGTTATTTCGTTTTGGAGCGTGTGGAAACCGTCGATAAGGAGATATTTTCTTTCTGTTTTCCACTCCTGTGCGGGATCGACCCTCCAATTCCCGACTGTTTATTGGTTTCACTTATAGGTCGCAAACTGTAATCAAGTACTCTCGTTCTTTCCATTCAGTACGCGTTGTGTAACTATAACTTCCAAATGATATCCAATAGTTTGACTCATTTCTGCGTTTTTGAGAGGTACTGTTAGTTTACACTTCTTATCTATTACCAACTGAAATTAATATTGCATACCGTTTCGTAATAGCTAGAATACACAAGCCCGATAATAAGTTAATAAAAATTTATTTTTATCAAAAAAAAAATATATTTCCAAACACTGAAATTTTCCACAGAAATACCCGTATTCACAGTATCACACAGTATAAGCAGCAGTTACACTTCAAACTCCTAAGAGCGTTAAACACAACGCAATACATAGCGCATCCAAAGAGAAAGCTAACTCGGATTTATCTCATTTTAAGCGGAACTACACTATTTTAAGCGCTACATAACACAGAAAAATACGACAGTTTTCCTTATAATTCTGCTAAAATTACCTAGCTCGGTACAAAATTCGTAACAATATAGATAGCTTTAATGTTAGATTCATACTGAAATGTAACTTCGACAAGGCGCATTTTGTTTTTTAAATTACAATGCTTTTTTGGGGCTGTATAATAAATATTTTAGCATTTGTATAATAAATATTTTGAGAAAATTTATGTTTATTTCTATAGTAATGTGTTAGCTGTGTTAACTAGCTTCATTCACGTAGGTAAGGTTTCGTCCCGAAAGGTAAAGAGGCAACGTTCACCATTGGAAAACGGGTGGAAAAACAACTGGCACCAATTGACGCCTATGCATACCTTTCACATAGACAGTTACAAACTGCGTTTCAATTAATCTTCCATAATAAGACAACACGCTGCTCATATTTCGGTATGGACCGATGAAAGACACGCTCGGAAGATTAATGGAAGAATTTTTATTTTTATTTTTCCATCCGAAAGGTACTGGTGTAGGTGGTTAAATCTCCACACCCGTGCAGACAATTTTTTTCAGCGTTTGGTCCTGTCCCAGAAAATAGTAATTATCTTGTCAAGGAAACGAAAGGACATGGACTAAATGTATTTAAATGAATAAATAGGAGATGTTTGCTACAGATCGTTGAACGCAACCAATTTGTTTTCCGTATGTAAAAATGATGACATGGCGATGTTTTGGATTTCATTTTAGCTAATGGCGATTTAATTTTGTAACATCGAGACCTTTCAAGTCCTACCGAACCAAACTGAGGACCTGTTGTGACCAAACATATATTGTTCTTGATAAGATATAAAAAATGAATTCTTTTGCGGTTTAGTAATTCTTTTATATTTTCTATTTCGTTATAGTCAAGTTGGAATAAAAATATATCTTTGATAGATGATGAAAATACTTCTATGTAGTAATGTTTCCCAAGCATTTTAGTTTCACGCTCCCTAGCATATGAGGCACACTACATCCATTTCTTATTTTGAAAAAGTTTAACGAATTTTTGATTAACAAACTCGACGATTTCAAAGCGAGCAACGGCAACATTGTACGAGGGAAAAAAAAATTCTTATCTCCAACGACTGTGTATCGGAAATTCTAAAAGTATGCTTTTTTAAAATTATTTTGTGATATTTCTGTTGAACTGAATTTTATGGTTTGAACGCCAAGAATACGATATTTAATAAATAAAGTTAACACACAAAAAGTTAAAAAAAAGACCTCTTTAAGCGTAATATAAAGTCTGAAAGCTTTCAGATTTTTTTTGCTATTGTTTTGTATTTATTTATTATTATTTATTTACTGTTTTTTAATAATTTTACTCCATTCGCAGCGCACACAAGGCACATTTGGTTATTTAATAATAAACAAATGCACATTTGTTTATTTTGCCGAGTTCAAATTATATTAAGAAGAAAAAAAAAAGAGAGAGAGAGAGACATCCGTAAGATTTCAGATTTTAAATTACGTCAAATGGGTCTTTTTTTTTAACATTTTATGTGTTAACTTTATTTATTAAATATCATCTTTTTCGCACTTAAACCATAAACTGAGTTTAACAGCAATATCGCGAAATAATTTTAAAATGAGCATACCTTTAGAATTCCCAGCACACAGTCTGACGCGCTAGAAATATATATATATATATATTTTTCGTTTCGTTTCAGTGTTACCATTCCCCGTTTTGAAATCGTTGAGTTTGTTAATCAAAAATTTGTTAAAGTTTTACAAAATATGAAATCCATAATAAAACAAATTCCAAATTTTGGATCCGAGTTGCCCATATTCGGTAGAACGTTCAATACACAAAATTTGATGGATCTAGATTTTATCCCAATGCAAGAAACATACATATATTTATGCATGCTCTTCATTATTTAATTTCCTTAAATATAATACACGGCGATAATATTTGGTGGCAACAATTTGAAAAGTGAAACAACGCTTTAAGTGAATCAACGCAAAATGTCAAAACGAAATGAATAGTCCTTCTGGACAAATTGTCCCTTCGGATTAAAAAAAAAAAATGTTAGTAACTCCCTGGAACATGTAGTGTTCAATTATTTCTGCATCATGTCAAACTGTTCAAAATAATCATTACGAAATATGAATATTTTATACATTCGACTATTTACTCATTTTCTTCGTTAAAATCAAGAAGTACTGGTAAATCAATGATTATTTCTGGCTTTAGTTGAAATACGCATGTTGGCTAAAGGTGGAAATGGTCAAATTTCACTCGTTGGTCATAATCAAGACTATAATTGTTAAAATAATATGTTTAAAATATGAAAAAAGTAATTATAAAGTAACTATGATTTAATTATAAAGTACTGGTATTTAAAAAACTTCTCATTACGTAATTAGACAGTACTGATAAAAATTTCATGCAGTATATGATAAACATAATTAAATATTCGTTAACAATTACAAAAGACTTAATTGATCTTTATATGAATATGTATTAAGTTCTCTACATTTTGCTTGATTGGCTAGAACACGGAAATCTGCCAGTTTGATGGTTTTAATTCGCAGAGCCAAATAACATATATGAACTTTCTTTTTTATTTACCTTTAACCCCTCTCGCTGAAGATAACCGTTTCGCTTTTTTCGGAAACTGCCATCCCGCACACTGAGCGCCATCTATCTCTACCTAGATGAGTTACCGGCTGTTCAAGAGCTATTCGGTTTTCGCTTTAGTAAATTCTGAAAATATCACTAGCATTTTCGAATTATTATTGTTATCTTTATTAGTTTTATATTGTTTAAACTGTTGAAACATCTGTATTCATTTCTTACTTCCTTCTACGAAGTAAAAAAGAAGTATTGCAATCGCGAGAAATTTCGGGTGCCATATTTCAACGAAAATATCCATTTTGACCACTATCGAATGCAATTTAACGATGTTTTTGCCTGACATCCGTACGTAAGGACAGAATAAAGGACTCTGTTCCTCCCCCAAAAATACAAAACCGATTTAAAATGGATTCTGAAGAGATATTTTTCGTGGCGTCTGTATGTCTGTCTGTATGTATGTATGTATGTATGTATCTCTAAAAACTCAAACCTCAAGTAGCCTCAAAACGTTGAAATTTTGCATATAGGATTGCTATAGCATGCGATCTGCACCTCCGATTTTGGTTGCAATCGGTCATACCAAAAATGTGTAAATATATCTATTTATATATCTTATATATATATATTTACCGGTGCCATGGGAAAAATGATTAAGCTTAGCCGCACTTACACAACTTTTAAATTGTTGATAATTCTACAAATCTTACATGCAGATTTACTTAAGGCATAAACCCTTAACCGGAAGATAAGAACAACATAACTCAATCATTTATAAAGCAAAAAATGCGCAATTTACAAAGATATAAGAATAAAGAAACTGAGCTCATCGAGTCCTTTATAAATGATTGAGTTATGTTGTTCTTATCTTCCGGTTAAGGTTTTATGCCTTTAGTCAATCTGCATGTAAGATTTTTAGAATTATCAACAATTTAAAAGTTGTGTAAGTGCGGCTAAGCCTAATCATTTTTCCCATGGCACCCGCATTTGTTTACATTGAAACTTAGGAGAATAGTGGATTTGTTGCCAATCTATAAAAACTAAGCTTCGCAACAACAAAGACAACGCCTTCTTTTATTATTGGGAATTAAATCACGCTTAATCCATTCTGGAATTTTTCAATGAATAGGTGTTTTTCGTAATTTTATATAAAGATATTTTGAGTTTTTATGTATTTTTGAATTGTCGCGAAGTGGGAACTGAATTAATTGAATGAGAAACATTGAATCGTCTGTGAAAAACTGTTTCTTTTGTGTGTTTAATTTCTTTTATACATTTATACATCGTTTTAGATTTATTATAGTATTTAAATAGAACGTGTGGCAACGTTTCAATAATTCTTCAGATGATATAATTTTTTGTGCATTCTGAGTTATAAAATGAACGAGATGTAACGCTGTTAAGTGAACCTAGCGACAGAGTGTCAAGAAAAGATGCGTATAATTTAATAATCCGTACAAGGAAGTCATGCGGTGTACACATCCAGAATTTTTTAAGTAATGAATTTCTCTCTTGAATTATTCGCCTGTTATAAAGCTATCGCGATTTTATCATTTGTATAATGACAACTTAATTCTTCATAATAGTTTTCCCATATTAATTTGTCGGACCAAAAGTTTGAGACAGACGTAAATTAGCAAAGTGAAAGAAATCTGTAGATATAAGTTTACCACACATAATCCTATACTCTGATGAAATATCCAAAGTAGGTACGGCATATAAAAAATCTAAAGCAGACTCGATCTCGGGTTCGATTGCCGGAGAGGGCATGAATGTTTGTTAGCATGTCTCTGCTCCTTTCATCCATTGTCTAGCTATGTGATCAGTTTTAGAAAATTGCGGAGGGGTCTTCGTCGCACCCAAAATGATATGTGAATACATTTATGCTTATTGACAATGTCCGGAATAAAAAAAAAGATAAAATTCCATAGCTTACAATTATCCAATCGCTTTATTTCGGTATTAAGGTAATAATTCGGCTTAGTTTCTCTAGATTAGCAACAAATCCACTATTCTGCTACTCTTCAAATGTAAACAAATATGTCCGCTATTGTAACCAAAAGTTAGGCTTAGCCGCACATAAAAACTATTAAATTGTTGATAATTCCACAATTATTGATTGCAGTTTAAATAAGAGCATAAAAATCTTAATCGAAAGACAAGAACAACATAATTTAATCATTTTTAAAGCAAAAAATGCGCAATTTGCAAACCTATAAGAACAAAGAAACTGAGCTCACCGAGCCGAGTAACAGAGTGGATACATATATACATATATTTATATACTTTTGGTGCGGCCCATTGCAACCAAAGTGCGAGGTGCACATGTACATGTTATAGCAGCTCTATATACAAAATTTGAAGGTTCTGAGGCTCCTCGTTTTTGAGTTATGCGAGATACATACATACGTACGTACGTGCGCACAGACACCACGAAAAAGTTCCTTCAGAATGCATTTTAAATCAGTTTTATAGTTATTTTGGGGGAAATAATTATAAAACTGAATCTTTTGTTCTGTCCTCACATACGGATGTCAGTCAAAAACATCGCGAAATTGCATTCGATAGCGGTTAAAGCAGAATATTTTAGTTGAAATATGGTACTCGAAATTTTTCGCGATTACAATATTTCCTTTTTATTTCGTGCAAGGAAGTAATAACAGGGAAGAAAAGGCAACTGAAGCTAAGGTACAGTAAATTTTACTGAAAATCTAACTGAGCGTTGTTGGATGACTGTGATTCTTAGTTGAAGGAGCATTCGTTGAAGTAAAGATGAGGCCGTAAATTAACAGTAAATCTCAATTGCGTGTTTATAACTTCACCCGCAGGTCTTGGTGCAATTCTCCATCCAATTATCGACGCATAAACGGTGGAAAGTTTACCGTTTTGCCTCTATTTGTGAGAGAAATGATTTGAAGAACCGTGTCGGGGAACCCCTATAATGGGACACTTTAAATGCATGTCCTGATGTTCCTCGTTTGCATATCAGACTCTTCGTGTACCTTATCGCCACTTCCTCCACCAGACTCCCAGGATTGACAGATCGGAGATTTATAGCGGGATCTGTGTGCAGTCATTACGCGGCGCTCTTCATGTGTTCGAAATCGAGGCATTTTCTGATCTGTAGTGAAGAGTGAATGAAATCTTGTAAGATTTGCCCCTTTTTTTGGCTGCAAGGTCCTCTCGGTAAATTGTCTCAAGGGAGAAATTCCACCTTATGGCGTAATTTTTACTTCCTTGTACGAAGTAAAAAGGAAGTATTGTAATCGCGAAAAATTTCGTCTATTATATTTCAACGAAAATATCCATTTTGACCGCTATCGAATGCAATTTAACTAAGTGTTTGCGTGACATCTGTAATTAAGGACAGAATAAAACACTTTAATTTCTCAAACGAATTATAAAACTGATTTAAAATGAATTCTGATCAGATTTTTTCTTTTTTTTTTTTTTGCTGCAAGGCATTATTGGTCTCGGTAGAAATTGTTTCAAGCGAGAAATTCCCCATTATGACGTAATTCTTTATTACGAGATTAAAGAATATAAAAATGGCAACATAAAGTGTAAAATTAGGCGAAGATTGGCATAGATTTTATACAAAAAACTGTCGAAATCATGACTGACTAACATAGGTGCTTCGTCTTTAAGAGCGAACAAATTTTGTCAAATTTATTGTATTGTGTTTTATTCTAGCCGGCATAAGCCGGGCATATGACCAAAAGGAAGATCGGCCAATCCAACCAAAACGAGTTAACTAGCAGCTCGGCTGCGCTCCCCCCTCCCCAAAAAATATCAACAAAATTAAACTAGCCCCAGAGAAACGAGCCTAAAATATTAAAATATAATAGAATTGTGAAAATTAAATAAGACTCGTCATATACCTCAAACACGTACATAGTCCATTCCAAATAAAGCAAAATAAAAGCAGATCCAGTCTCAATTCCAATAGTCTTCTTACTGCTATTGGTAATGTTCGTTATTTCCCTAGCCTTTCCATTTTTCTTGTTCAAATCTTGCATATTGAATGATCCGTACTTTGCCTTCACACTCCCTATTTGTACACAGTCCTCGACAAAGTGAGTTGCATCTCAGTAAGAATGACATATTTTGCATAAGCAGCTCTCCTGCAGGTGGAATTTGTTTAGATAGATTGTTAGATATTTAGACAATTTGTTAGATAGACCTACCACGACCGGTAATTATTTGATTAAGATCCATATCATTCATAATAGTCATTTTTCTCTTGATATGTATTTGTCTTAAATAATGAATATTTTTTTGAGATGTCTCACTTATCCTTCCATTGTTTCAACAATGGATCTTTCTTAATGGTAATACAGTCAAATACCAAAAATCCGCCGACCTGAAATCCGCAGTGCCTCTCAAAATATAAAACATTGAATTTATAGGTTCCAGAAACCGCAGAATGGAGAATGAAATACCGAAGAAAAAATATTTATCCGATAATAATGTCATAATTACCGAGTAATAATGATTCTGCGTTAGTGGCAGGAAAAAGATCTTAGCCCAGAAAAGGTTTTCAATATGGATGATGTGTTCGGATGAGCCAACCCTGGCATATCAGATGACCGATGACGAAATCATTGGCTCTCTTTGGAAGTCGCCACAGCAAGAAAACGATTCCGACACCGACGCAGATAATGAATTTGATAGGAGTGAGAAAATATCTTTTAAGGAGGGTTTGGAACATGGTGAAAAATACCTAAAATATTCAGAGCAAGAGATTGTGACTCTGTAGAATTTACAAAATCTTTATCAGAAAAGTGTTTGAAACAAGTAAAAAAAATGAAATATTTTATGCTTTATTAGTATCCCTTATTTTTACTCGTCTCTATTGTATATGTCCTTAATGCTTTAAAATATTCCTGTGATCACTAATATAAATGAATAATATAATAAATATATATAATTTAATGCATATAATAAAATAATGTAATAATGTTTATTATTGTGCATAATGATTTAAGTAAATGTATCTAAGGTGCCTTATTTATTTTGCACTTTTAGTCTGAATATTATGATTCGGCTTTTCTGTCCCGAAATCCGCAAAATCCTAAAATCCGCACAACCTCCTGGTCCCAAGCATTGCGGATTTCTGTGTTTCTACTGTAGTCTTCTTCCTTGATTCTTGAATATCATGACAAGTGGCTCCATCCCCAGGGCAGCCTCTTTGGGCAGCGTATCGGTCCTCTCGTTAAAACACATTCCAGAGTGCGCTTTAACCCAGTGCAGGTGTAATCTGTGTTTTTTTCTAAGTTTTCTACATATTTGATTTCATTCGTAAGCTCATTGTTATGAGTCGGGCGAGAGAGCGCCAACAGGGCAGACAAAGCGTCTGAATATTTATTAATCGAATAGGATTCTCGCAAATGTGAGTCAATCCATCGGAAGGCTTTTTTACAGAATAAATTTCCGCCTGATATACTGAATTAAAAATTTTCATATTCACTTTTTTAGAATCGATCTCTACACCATTAAAAAGTACCACTAGGGCACCGCCGACAACCCCCTCATTCCATACTGAAATTTACTGCTGCGGCACTCATTTGGTAATAGTACTGGGTGGGAAAATATATACTCGCATTTCGTTTCTAATATAAACCATTTTAATTCTTACTGAGTAGTAAAAAACACGCAAAACATCTATCTCATTCATTTAATTGAAAATTATGAATGAGCTAGATCTCTGTAACATACTTATATCCCATTACATAACCATATCCTATTACATACTTCACTGCAGTGTGCCAGCTAGGGGGGTATCAAGGGGAGACATCTGTCCCCGGCGCAGCATCTAGGAGGCGCTAAATGAATGTTACGAAGTTTTAGAATGAAATGTCTTTCATTCTTGGCAAACAGGAGGGCAGTCAAATTCGCTGAAACAATCTTTGTATTTGGCGTACATTTACTGCAAATACTCAGTCGATTTCGAGGGCAGCTACATGTCCCTCCTCATCCGGAGAACAAAATATCTAGAAAGGGTTACCTCTGATGAGGAGGGACCTGTAGCTGCTCTCGAAATCGATTGAGTGTTTGTAGTAAATGTACTCCAAATACAAGGTTGTTTCAGCGAATTTGATTGTCACATTGGCGTGTTTCTCTTCTATTCTAAGGAGGGCAGTTGTTTCCACCATAGCAGCGTTTCTGCCCCACTCTCCGCAAAGAGATTAGGAAAGCCCTCATAAAACATTTGGAGTTTTCATCCGATGTTTTTTAACCTAAAATCTAACCAAGGCCTCCTTCGCTTAGGCCTTGGATAAACTATTGTATTGAATACGATTTCTATCTTATTTGCGGTAAGTGAAGAAATTATATATGTATTCTGCCAACTAAGAGATAAATTTTTTCCTCTCCTCGACTTCCCTTTTCTTTGCAAAAGGAACCCCTCCTCGGCCGAGAACAAACAGATGCGTTTTCAAATTTACTGAAAAAATGAAATAAAATAAATAAGGAAAGGAAAAACAGCCGTTAAAAAAGTTCTCAAGGCCGGCCGTCTTCGCGGGACCCGTCGGGCCGCATTGTTTTCTCCGTGACGTCATTTTGCTTCTTCCTCCTTCGGGTCCGTCCAATGGTGGACAGAAGAAGAGCGGAGGGGAGGGGGCGTCAGAAAACAGCGCGCGCGTTTAGGAAGCGGGAGCTTTTCAGTCTACCATTCACGCACTGCACGTTTCTGCACGTGACTCGGCGTGAGTGAGGTGATGCGTGACTCGAAATATTTATGGTCACGTGGTGGTGACGAAGATGGCCGAAAGGGACGGGACGACGGGGAGGACTGAATGGGTGGCGCCCTCACGGTGAGTAGGTGCGAAACATTTTTCTCGATTTATTACATCGTCTTATCAGTAAGTATCTTCTTACACTCGTTTACACCTTAGATGAGATCCCAATCCGAGGGTGTTGAATACTATAAGAGAGAAGGTCTTCTTAACTCCCGGAATAAAATGGAACCCTTACTTAGGAGTTCACTTTTCCAAACTTATTTCGTGCATTTTTTCTTTACCGACTTTCGCCCTGTGACCGAAAAGATGAAAACGTTGTATAATTATATTATTTTGCTCATTTCATTTTTTTTTGCGATTATACAATTAATAAACTGCATTACTTCGAGGGAGAAATTGCCCTAGGTAATGTATTAAAATAGCAATTCGTCCGTACCCCCCCCCCAAAAAAAAGTTTTAATACATACTAAAAGTAATATAGGAATAAATAGCTTCGATTATCATTTGGAAATTAACACTTATTTGAGGTAACACAACCGGATTCCACATCGTGTAACTAAAAACTTGGGGAGGGCTACCTTGGTAGACTCATGAAAATAATCATGAATCGTTTTTTAAATATAAGACTAATTTATCACATAAAATTATCAAAGCAACAACCTTGCGTTGGGTGTAGATTTAGTTAAAACCTGAATCGATTTCGAGGGCAAATAGGTACAGGTCCCTCTTCATCGGGAGCAAAAAAATCTGCAAGTCAGTCCATAAACTCCTTCGACATCTCGTAGAATGCAGCTTTTTGAAGAATCTTTACTATGATTTCTTCCTTCCTTCTGATTGGAGGACTTACGGGAAATACATTGTTTCGTGCAAATTTTTCTCTATCGTCGTATAGCATCAGGGCTAAAGAAAGAGAGGGTGAGTCATCGCTTTGAGGAGAGTGCTGCCGACACGAACCCTCTTGGGCAGCATACCGTATGTTATGTGACGTCCGCTCGCCGACTGACCAGACCTTCAATGCGAAAGATTGAATCTGTAGTTAGTAATCTTAGTTTCAGAGAAAGAGTTTTTTTTATTTTACTTGAAAATTACTAACGATACTTTTTTTAACTAACTTAACTAACGATTTTGTATTTCGAAAGTGCTTGTAATGAGAAATCACTGAAAAAATGGTATTGTGTACCATTGGCACCTATAGTAATGTGTATCATAATCCGAAAGAAACTAGCGCGATATTTCATCGCTTTTCGTACAAAAACATTCAGTTAACGTAAGAATGGCTGCGTGGGTGTCGAAGACGGGATATTGTCAACACAATGCGGCAATCTGATTATGAGGGTGATATAAACTATGTAGGAAAAAAAAATCATGTAAGTTGATTCATATTATTCCTACCAAAAAAACATTTTGAATCATTACTTGGTTTATTATTCACTTAATTTGTGACATCATTCAGGCATTTCCAGCTTATTATTTAGAATACTATATAAAATATTATACATTATTATATACTAATTTATACTACTAAATTTTACTATTTAAAATAAACCATGAAATTCTGCATAAAGATGAATTAGTATGAGAGCGTGTACTTTTTAAAATGTGAGATTACATGCTATTATTCCAAAATATAGAAATACCATTTTAAAATACTTTCATTATTTTTTGAGTAATTGACGTTAAATAATAATGCTTGATGATCCATAATAATGCTTTCGTAACAGTCATTGCAAAAGCTTACAAAAATTCATTGAAACGCAAAAATAAAAGAGGTGAAATTTCTTTCGTTTTAATGTGTTATGAAATCTATTATTAGCATTAATTAATTTTTAATCAGGTAGATGAGTAAGGCCTTTAGCACGTATTCTAAAAACGTGCTAGCATATTTTTTATTTAATATTTCTATAATGCAAATTACTTCGTGACTAAATGATATTTGAACGCAAAAAGAATTTTTCTTAAATGTCTATCTACATATATTTAAAGAATGATTATGAAAGAGATTTACTACACGTAGGGTACACACGATCTAAAAAATTAGTTATGTTTAGGCATATGTGTTAATTAAAAAGTTATGTTTACTCATGTTTTACTTATGTTTTGCGCATATTACAGTTTAATTTAGTATGACGTAAGTACATTACTACTTCATATGTACACTCATGTCCATAAATTAAGGATAATGCAAAATCAGGCAAAGGAAGAGTTAGAAGCAAAACAAATTTGACTTATTTGTAAAGCTTATTTATTAAACAAAAGGTAAAGAGCAAAAAAAAAAAAGATGCTATATGTTTGATATTATTTAAAAAATTAGCGATTTTCTATATGTTTGATATTATTAAAAAAAATTAGCGATTTTTTCTCCCTGGAGCAAATTACAAAAAAAAACCTATTTACAAAAACACAATATTACATGGTTGGTATGATTGTTAATACATTGTATGTCTCCCAGACGATGCAATACAGTCCGTACAACGTCTGGGCATGCTGAGTATCCAATGATCGATCTGATCTTGGGGGATATTACACCACTCAAAAAGCAATGCTCTCCGAAGTTCCGGTAGACGTGTAGGAGGAGGCTGACGGGCTGCAACTCGTCGGCCGAGCATGGCCCACACGTGCTCTACTGGATTCGAGTCCGGTGAGAATGCCGGCCAGTCCATACGGGTGATATCCTCCGATTGAAGGCATTCACTTACGATGTTTGCACGGTGAGGACGGGCGTTGTCATCCATAAACACAAATCGTGCGCCCACGGCGCCCCGAAACAAACGTACGTGTTGTTCCAGAATGACGTCCCGATAGATTTGGCTTGTGATGGTTCCAATTTGTACATGCAGGTCAGTTCTGGAACCCAGAATAATTTCACCCCAAATGAGCCCTCCTGCACCACCGCAACGGTGTCGTTCAATGATGTTTTCTTGGTAGTAACGGGTACCTGGAGCCCTGCATACGAAAGTCCGGCGAGAATCAGACTGCAAGCTAAACCTGGACTCGTCGGAAAACATCACACGAGCCCACTGTTGCGGTGTTCACAATGCATGCTCTCTACTCCAGGCTAACCGCAGGCCACAGTGAGTTGCAGTAAGTGGAATATAGACCAATCTTACCCTAAGCGTCTGAACACAGTCTGCCTTGAAATTGTCGTACCAGTGGCCGAAGAGAGCTGACGAGACAGGTCTGAGGCTGTGCCTTTTGGCAGTCACTGCCAAATACCGGTCCTCATTCGGCGTTGTAACTCTGGGGCGATCTGTGCTGTAACGTCTACTCACATGACCATCATCTTGGAATCGTTGCCAAAGCCTGGAGATGACACTCTGGGCAATTCCAAGTTCGTCCGATACTTGCAGTTGGGTACGCCCTCATTCCAGACGGCCGATCATTCTACCACGTAAAAAATCATCCAAATGCGTCCTTTGTGTCATAACTATTCGGTTATTGCACTGAAATGCTTATAAAGCTTCCGCGAACAATTTTACTTCTTTGCCTGCATTCCTTATGTATCACTCTCTTACACTGTCGTCATTGTGACGTACCATCGGTGTCATCAGGTTACTTCCTGAAATTTGCATATGATTCTTGAAGATGTGTGTAGCGATTTTACAGGCGATATATTTATTTTAGAGTTCGATTTCCGCGTGACTCCGAATTATTCTTAATTTATGGACATGTGTGTAGATGCATGCATATTGTAATTTCATGAGCTAAAATCTCGGCTCACATTCGTTATTCTCCAAAGCGTTTTGATTCTCAAGCAAATGCTTAAGAAACTGAAGAGCAAAACTTAGGAAGCGAACCCAACTATGTTATAAGTCTCTTCTTCCGGTTTCAGCGGGGAGAAGCTGATGAACTAGCCCGTTATTCCTGATATAGCACTGCGGATAGAAATCTGCCTTTCAATTTAGTAGATCTGAAAGAACGCGTGTTTATAGGTCAGTTGCGTTTCACATAAGAATGTGACAGATTTTACACCACGAGAGGACGCATGTTCTTTTTTAAACGAATTTTTAAATTTCCGTAGTTAATTAGCCGCCCCTTTTAACAATTCACCCGAGGCAATTGGGCCTCGTCCTGGCTCTGTTCGCTATTGTTATTGCCTATTTGTCACCAGTAAATTAAATGTGTTATTCTAATCTTTCATAATTGTTCTTATTTTCAAAGTAAGTAGCATTGATATGCAATGGGTATCAAGAAGAATTCCCATTGCTGTACTGTCCGGTAGCTAAGCATTAGTTTAGTCGTAGTTCTTATTACTTTGAGTTCAAGCTCAAGTGCCCTGAGAAAGGAGCCGACTCTGTTAATTTTTATTTTGAGCAATAAGGGGCATTTAACCTTTCTTGAGTTTACATATCTGTTCCTGAGCTAAAGCAATTATTCCCTTAGCTGTTTCACAATGTTCCTGCGCACATAGCTCTTAGATAAAAGGGAGGAACCTCACAGTTTCAATGTTATACGTCATTTTTCAAAAAGCAAATTTTTAATGATTTTCTTTCAAAACTGTAATTTGTTTTATATGCATTGTTGCGTGCGTACGACTTCGTAATACACTGGCTATGATTAATTAAGGAAAAATCACAAAAATAGCGATAACTCCCTCAAAACTAAGCCAAACCGTGTAAAATTTGAGTATGTTGCCAAGTAAGAGTAGCTGAGTAAAACTGCAATACGCAAATTAGTGGCGTTGCAACTCGGAATACGTCATCTGCGAGGAGCATAAAAGTCCGTGTTCGAGAGCAAGCCCACGTGTTTCACTGCGATAGTCACAACAGAAATCTGAGATAACAATGACCTTCAGGCATCGTCTGCGTGCAGAACTACGATGGAGAGCCGTTCGGAGACTAGAGGCAGGACAAAGTCAAACAGAAGTGACCAGATCGCTAAATACGAGTCCTTCTGTGGTTCATAGACTTCGGAGTCAATTTCAAACCACAGATTCGGCATCTAGGAGGTTCAGCCAAGGACGGCGAACTATTACGACGAGCGCCGATGACCGATATTTGGCATTATGTGCAAACAGGAAGAGAACCGCTACTCCGACTCTTCTTAGATCCTCCCTTGCTGCAGCCACCGAAAGGTTGGTGTCAACGTCAACTGTGCGTAGAAGGTTTCACGAAGGTGGTCTGTATGCGAGGCGACCGGCCATTTGTGTGCCGCTCACGCCCCGCGATAGGAGGGACCGTTTGCAGTGGGCACGACATGTCCACTGGGCGCCTGATCAATGGAGGACTGTTCTCTTTACGGATGAGTCCATGTTTAGTCTAAAAAGCGATAGTAGGTGTTATTTGCTATGTAGAGAACCTGGAATCCGTTATAATAAGTCCGTGAAAGAGATGCATGCGGAAGAGGCAGTGTCTGTGTTTGAGGTGGCATCTCTTTGGTGGAAGCATAAACTTCCATGTCTTTCCAAGGCGAACTAAATGCTCAGGTTTATGGAGATGCAACCCGAGGGTCGAATTACATTGCAGTTAATACAATGATTAATTACATGTATTCAATACAGAAGCTTTTCTCGCGTAGCTTCTCTCTCTTAAACTTTTTCGCATTGAATTTTGCCGTGTAATGAACACTGAAAAATACAGTAATTTCACATACAATTGCACTAAAATCCTCTATGTACACAATTTCTAACAGTGTCATCTTCTGAACATATAAAGCTACGAATAGCTATTATTGTAAGAATTAGGGTATTATAATTTGAAATAGTTTACTTTACTGAAGATAAAAGTGTACATATATAAATAGCTTTTATTGTGGGGCTTCATTTGGTTTGGTTTATTCAGATTACGGCTTTCCCTGTCTTTCTAAGGGAAAGGATGATTTCGTGGAGGATTTTTCTGTGGGAAACTGGGTCGTATGCACGTTACGCTTGGAGAAAAAAGCCCATGCAGCTAGACCATTCACCTAGAGTCGAGACCAGTTCGGAACTACCAGTATTCAGGGACTTTACCGTTTGGCTGCTGGTGGGCCGTAACTTTTATTCTGTGTATTTTCTGTATATGATTCTTCTGTTCTCTTTAAAAATGTTTTTAGCATTTATTTATTTATTTATTTATTATTGTTGTTGTTAAGTAATCAAATGGCCGGACACCTTGCATTCTATATAGGGGCACGCCCTTATTTTTTTCCCTCGGGTGAAAAAATATATAGGCACATCTCTGCTCTTCGTAGCAGTCACGCCCTCCGTTCAACGACTGAAGTCCATGGACTGTAGCGCAATCGTCTCTCACATCCCAGTTTTTGCGTTTATAACCTAATCGAATATTCTAGGCTAGTAAAGATATCCGCAATCACTCACGGTGCATGAAAAAGTAATCGCCGCGTTATGCGTCGCATCACACCCTCCTTACCTGCACCCGGTGGCCGGGAAGCGAGAGCCTGGGCAGTCGCGGTTGGCGGTCAATCAGAGTAAGTGTCGGCCCCACAATCTCTGTTAGGTGTTGTACATTTTTCATGACTTCCGATCTGACCGAACCGCAAGGCCGGATCCGAGGTTGCGTTTTCGGGCGAGCAGATGATGGCGAACAATCAACACCGCGAAGTGTAGAAAAGGGGTCGAGTGGACGATGCCAGAAGACTGCTTTTAGGTTATATTCAACCTCTCCGAGAAACAAATGACGTACTTCCTCTCGAAATTCGTCTGGGTGCATTACTGAGAATTAACGTATCTATAGTAAATAATATTTAAGTACAAGAAAAAGAAAATAAATGTAACAAAAAAGTTTTAAGACTTTCAGATTTTATATCACGCTCAAACGGGTGTTTCTTTCATTTACAGACTCTCACACGTTTTGAAATCATCTGGCCTAACGCTACATTGGCCTAAAAATATTTAAGAACAGCATATCTTTAGAATTTCCGACGGATAGTCTCGCGCTCTGGAGATAAAAACATTTTATTCTGCACACATTGCTCCCTTTGAAATCGTTGAGTTTCTTAATCAAAACTGTTTTACAAAATACGAAATCGATAATAAAACAAATTCCAAATTTGAAATTTGGTCTTCCAGATGCCTATATTCGCAGTAGGATTACGTCATTCGAAATTGGCTGGCTCTGGGTGCCGTTGTTGTATCACAATGCGATAAACATGCATACATTTTTGCAGATTCTTCATTATTTAATTTCTTCAAAAATAATACAGGACGATAGTATTTGGTGGCAACAATTTGAAAAGTGAAACGGACATTCAAATTGATTCGACGCAAAATCGCAAAACTAAAACAATAGTGCTTCAGGCTGTGCCTTTAGACTAAAAACGCAGCATATGTAGACCGAATCCCAGACGATACTAAAAGAATTACAGATGATGTCAAATGTTTCTTCTTTTTTTAAAAAAAATGTACTACTGTTGCCAATGTTAAAAACAAAAATGTCTATTCTTTTTGTTTGTATTGAAGCCATTTTCGACACTAATAGCTTCTAGGCTAACGCTCCTTTTGTTTAAAAATGCTAATCGTTGGCAGTAGCTTAAGAGTTACATTTTTCGTTTTTACTCTGACCTCAACAGAGAGCGCTAAATATAATTTTTGTCACTTCTTTTTGAATTCGAATTTTGAATCTGTGCGTCTTTTCCTCTCCCACGATGTGACTAAAGAGTCCAAATAATAAGTTCAGGCCAGTTCATACCCAATACATAAGCAGACATACCTCCTGATAGATCAGCTGTGTAGGTACTGACTTTCTAGATTCCGACTTGTCAGCTACTAAGTATTGACTGCCTAAAATGCTCTTGGGAGTTAACTTCATTAATTATCGTCTGATTAAGTTGTATTCATGCAGTAGTAAATAAAAAAATTCTGATGCAGACACCATACGATTTCGTTCAGAGGCCCATTAAAAAAATGCACATTTTTTTAACCGCGCTTCATTTAAACTTATTTTGTGGGATTATTCCAAATAATTAACCGATCCCTCGAGACAAATTGAAAATAACATCAAAAATTGCAAATTTTGAAATTAAATATCCCGGTCGACTTTTGTCGCACGGAAGGCAAACTTCTTATAATTTTATTTTTTTATAATGAGTATAAAACTTTCCCAGATATATATATATAAGAACTGGAAGAGAGTATTAAATGTTAGATTTCGTTATTTGCAATTTTTTTTTCTTTTTTTAATTTGACATGGCCCAAACATGAATCTTTCCGTCATTTAAAACACATTTGCATATATCTCCAACAAACGATTAATAAATTAAAGGCCGGGTAAGTACTCCAGGTAAGGGGTGGGTGGGTATATAATGCTGCCGATTGACAAAAGAAGGGGGAGGTGCACAACTAGATGTTATAGTAGTCCCATATGCAAAATTTCAGTATTCTACGTCTAATCGTTTCTGAGTTATCCGAGATACATCTGTACGTACGTATATACGTCACGCAAAAATTCTCTTGGATCCATTTTACAATATTTTGTCTTTATGTACAGATGCCACACCCCGTCAAAAAAAATAGAAATGGATTTGGAAAGGTCAAAGGGAATACTTCTGTTGAAATATGATGCCCAAAACTTTTCTCTTTATAGCCGTACTTCCTTTGCTTCGTACAAGGAATCAAACCGGAACTCATAAATAAAGGTAACACAATACATTATTAGGTATCGCCGGGACTCAAACCTCGGATCTCTTGAATACGGGCCGAATGTGCTGACCGTTACACCACGAAGGCATGTTAAGAAAAAGGGAGAAATACCTTACATACTCCCCCTTTTAAAGGGCGAATGGGGATTTGGGGAACTAATAGCAGTTGCCAAATCCTGGTAGTGGTGAATCATCATCCACCACCTTTTTTAGTTCTCTGTAGATTCATTGGGATTTTTTGATGCTGATAGACATGTAAAATGAGCAATGCTCGATAGGACTAGGACCTCTCGAATACGCGCCGAGTGTGCTGACCATTACACCACAAAAGGCATGCTAAAAAGGCGGGAGAAATGTCTTATAAAATAAAAATAATAACTAAACATTTCATTGGTAATCAGAGGTTGTGGCTACACAAAATATGACAATTATAAACTCAAACGTCTGCCTCTGAATGTTTGGAAAATATGCATAAAATGTCCCATTTCTGGACGGTTAGGTTATTCAGTTATGGCAAAGCACACGAGGGCTATCTGCCTAAAGGGAGGGATGCCTTCGTGGAGGACTTTCTAAGGGAAACTGGCTCGTATACACGTTACACATGGGGAAAACCACGAAAACGCCCATGCAGCCAGCCCGTTCGCGGGATTCGAACCTCGGACCGAACTACCAGTGTTGAGCGTCTTTACCGCATGACCGCTGGTGGGCCCATTTCTAGACTATATTTCCTATCTTATTGTCAGCCCGACAATAAGATGGGAAAGTGTAAATTTGGGGAATTCTTTAACTACGACAGATATTTATTAGGGCTATCTGCCTAAGGGGGAAGAAAAAGTATGAAGCAAGTTTAAATGATAAAAAAAAAATTTAAAAAAAAATTGAAAGTGCCAAATAAAAAATCTGAAAGCTTTCACACGCCCATTTGGACGTTTTTTTAACGTTATAGAGACGTTAGGTTATTTCGAAGCAGCAGACGGACATTTAGACCTCCCGAATACACGCCGAGTGTGCTAACCATTACACCACGAAGGCACGCTAGAAGGAGGGAGAAATACCTTATAACGTTTTGTGTGTTACCTTTATTTATTAAATACCATGTTCTTCGCACTTAAATCACATAAAACTCAATTCAAAAATATCGCGAAATATTTAAAAACAGAAGAAAAGCATATCTTTATAATTTCAGATACACAGTCTCGCCCTCTGGAGATAAAAATGTTTTTTTTCCTACAGTGCTGCTATTGCTCGCTTTGAAATCGTTGAGTTTGTTCATCAAAAATCCCTTAAAGTTTTACAAAATTTGAAATAGATAACAAAATAAATTCGAAATTCAAATTTCGGACTTCCAAGTGATCATGTTCGGTGGGAGGACTGCGTTATTCAAAATTGGATGGCTCTAAGTGTCGTTGTTTATTCACAATTCGAGGAACATTCACGCATTCATGCAGGTTCTTCATTATTGGCTTTTTTAAATATAATGCATGGCGATAATATTTGATGGCAACAGTTTAAAAAGTGAACCAGCGCAGAAATTGAAACCACGCGAAATGCCGTTTTGAGACTAATAGCCCTTTGGTAATGTTTATTGGTGTGTATACGATTATACTACGGTATAATAATAGCTAAGTTGTCTTTCGCCGAAGAGTCGAGTTGCCTCAAACAGCAACTGGAATACCTACTATGTATTATGAAATACGCATTTAATATTAAAAATTACAGTGGCGCAAACGAGATCCAAAGGAAATATGACTAATGCCAATCTAAATTATCTTGGAATTTTAAACAAATTGCTAGTTGTATCAAAATGGGAAGATTTACAAATCGTAGAGCATAAACACTACTGTCGGAGTTTACGGCCACCGGAGAAAGGATACTGGTCGGTGACGCTGACGGCAATACCTAAGGACTCGGGTTCGAATCCCTAAAAATGCATGGATGTTTGGTAAATGTAGCACCCCTGGGGGAGTAGTACCAGTGTTGATTGAGGTATAGTTTCTACTCGGAAAGGCGGCGTTCAAAATACACATTGAGGAGAAAGTCTTCTCGAGATTTTAGGGGAAGGGGAATAGGGGCCGGGAGGGTATACTACAGGATTACTTCGCGGAGACATTAGGTTATTTCGAAGCAAGAGGCATGAAAAGGCAACGCCTTCGCCGGGAATCGAACCAAGGACCTCATGTGATAAGACATCCATCCACCTTAGCTATGTGTGGCTCTTGGCTATTTTTTAATCTAAAAAGGAACTGACATTGATGTCATTTTCAATCCTAAGATAAAATTGACGAGACCACAAATGCATTTTTGGTCATCGATTCCAAGAAATGAATGTCTCGAGGCATTTAATCTTTGGAAAATTCGCCGGCAGAAGTGCATTTATGCTTCGAATACAATTAAAATTTCCTCAGCATAGCTCTAAAAACCTATGTGTATCTGAAAAACTTCAGAATGACCCTCGGATCTTACTTTTTGGTTAATAAAATTTATAGACACTTTAAAGATATTTTTTCTTGACTCTAAGCGTGCATACATTAGGTATTTTTTGAAAAGCAGAAGAGATGAAAAATGAGCAATGCCCTCGCCGGGACTCGAAACACGGACGTCTCGAATACGCGTCGAATGTGCAGATAACTACACCACAAAAGCATACCGAAAAGGCAGGGGAAATACCTTATATACCCCCCTGTTGAAGGGCGACTGGGGATTAGGGGACCCAATCGCCAAATCCTGGTGGTGGAGAATCATCATCCACCTCCTTTTTAGTTCGAGCGCCAGTGTAGAGACATAAGGTTGTCAGGACTGAGTGTTCTGTGCATACTTTTGGCGAACATATTCGTGAAGTCGTTAAAGTCCTGATCTCGAACAGGGAGCTGAATGCAGCTATGTTCTGTGATGAAATACTGTGGTTAAGTGGTAGAATAACTGCACGTAAGAAGGATTTTAAATCCTCTTTTAGTAAACCACAATTATTTACAGCCACTTCCCAACTCGGGAGGGATAACAGAAAATAATGACCGCACTTGGATCTAAACTGAACAATCCAATAATTTAAAATAAAGTTAAATAGAAATTAAGTAGTCGTTGCTCACAGAGCTATCAACGCGAGGTTGGCCTCTATGACCTCTTAAACGATCCATGGTGCGTAGCGAGATTTAGCTAATACTAACGCACTTCAATAAGTAATAGCGTAACAGCGGTAAGGCTTAATTTAAATACTAGCTAGTCAGGTGGACGTCGAACACAGCCGCAGTGATCTGAGACTAAAAGCTGTCTCACACCGAGAAGTTCCTCGCTAACCTTTTAAATACAAATTTGGCTCCACTTCAAATTAGCATAGAGCTGAAACGCGCGCTCATTCTAACGGGAAGTTGAAATAAGAACTTATAGGAAAGAGAAAATTAACATAAAACTTTGTTAGTTTAAACTAAAGCCTTACAAGGTTATTTCGAAGCAGGAGGCATGAAAAATGAGCAAAGCCTTTGCCGGGAATCGAACCACGGACCTCTCGGTTACGCGTCGAACGTGCCGACCACTACACTACGAAGGCATGCGAAGAAGGTGGGAGAAATACCTTATACTTTATCCTACAGTGACGCCCTAAGTATAGAAGTATAGAAGGTGGTGGATGAGGATAAGTTCTATCTGTACGTGTCGCAGTTTACGACAGATAGCATAAAAGAAAGCGTTTGCCTATGGTAAGATTCAGATATCTCTTAGACCAAAGAAGGTACTTTTTAGGTCTTCTTGTTCTAAAAAGTATATCTAAACACTTGGTGGAAGCGACTTCACCTCTTTTCTTTATTTCAATCTAACCTTGTCACACCAAAAAATGACCTTGAGTAACCTCCTGTGTACCGTTGGAGTTCTTGTGTCACAATGACCTACAGACAAGGCTTTTTTTTTTTCGTTGGACCACTACTATCCCCTAAGAGAAAACTGAGAACTAATAAGATGCCTTAGTTAGGAAAAGCCTTTTCAAACAGAAAACCAGCGAAGGAGGACGAGAAGAAGATTGCCTTCCGATCACGTTCTTTCCAGGACGTGATATCCCTAAGCCGCGTGTCTAGAGAGCGGCGTAAGTTAGAGTGAGTGCAGAGAATCACGTCCACTGACTCTTGTGGTCACGTGGCCGCAACGTGACACTCGCCGCGAATATTCCGATATTGTAATGTCTTTTTTAGAGTGCAGTCCGATTGGTGGGCAGAAAGTGGAATTTCATTCAATATGTATTGTGTTCTGAATTTTACATAACGGAAAGAATCTTCGAATTAATGTGAAACAGAAGAGGACAGCATGGAGTAAAGCATGTTTGGTTGGGCAATTCGACCGAGAATTTCTCGATTTGAAATGGACAGTCATTAGTCACCGAGAGGATTTCCGAGGTTTTTGTCCACAGCCATTTAGTACTTCGATTTGGAGAAACACTGGTGTGGTGAAGGATTCTTGAATGGTACATCCAGAGTAGTTTAGATGCTTTGGCTATCTTAGGGACATATTATGTCCATAAAATGGTACTGTATAACTTAGGCTGAGAATTCGGTAGCCTACAGAATTTTAATTACGGATGCCTTGATCTCGATTTCGAGCACTTAAAATGCCATGCGTGCTACGAATTGCCATAATGATGGGCAAACAAGTAGAGATAACTTTTCCTGCCATTTGGAAGTTGAATCAGACATTCGAGGGGATCTTTTCTGCAGAAGACGAAATACTGTTGCTGTTAAGAAGTTATGATTTATTTCTTCTTATTTCATTCCGATACAGCATAAAAAATTCTGTTTCTAATGTTTGCACAAATCCTTTAAATGAATAGAATTTTGTAAATTAAAATGAAATGACGCGCTTCATTTTTATCGAATTCCAACAATACTTTCGCTTGCGTACGGGTTCGTAATAGACTGAATGCCCAAGTCCGATAATAGGTTAATAAAATTTATTCTTATTAAAAGAAATATATCGGAACTCTCGAATTTTCCTCAGAGATATTCGTACAAGTTTCCACAATATCGCGCAGTATAATCATTAGTTATACTTCAAACTACTAAAAACATTAAACATAACGCAATGCAGAGGGCATCTAAAGACAAAGCTAATTAAGATACCTCAGTCCACGCTGAACTAAACAACTCGCAACAGCAGTAACTATAAAACTGAACTCAGACTCTCTGTCTCCGGCTTTTTATAGCTTTCAGCCGGTCGTGAGATATTTCTAGCACTTTCTTTTTCTCGAAATTACTGGAAAACAATAAGGGAAGGAAATTACGGTTACTGCTAACATAGCGGTCAATTACATTTATTCAGTTTCAATACAAATTAACGAGATATACATTTACTCAAAGTTAAATGCACGTGTCCCTGTATTCTTAAGTTTCCTGTTTAAAATTTGTCTCGCGCTGCATTGCACGGGGAAATACAAGAATTTTAACTATAATTCTACTCAAATTAACTATCCAAATAAAAAAATCATAACACTATTATTTATCATTGATTGGTAAACTGATTAGGACTCAGCATGCGTATGTTTTCGTTTTTAGGAGGTATATCTTCATGAAGGAATTTCTAAGTGGAACTGCAGTGGAACTTAGAACTTTCTAGGTGGAACTTTACTACATTTATTATTAACTCTATATTTAAGATAAACACAGCAAAAGAGCTAGTAGCAGTACTAATTTGTACTGTCTACTCGGTCAGGAGTTTTCTTTATTACGCGCTACGTCAATAGGCATTGCATGGTGGAAAGGGAGGGATTCCTCGTGGAGGTCTTTTTAAAGGAAACTGGCTCGTTTCCATGTTACACATGAGAAAAACTACGAAAACGTTCATGCAGTCAGCCCGATCGCCGTGACTCCAGCCCCTAACCGAACTAAAGTGATGGCAAAAATTTTGTAAGTTATAACTCAGAAATTTCTCGGAAAAATTTACGAAAATTACTAGAAAATACAAATTTATTATTTGGATTGAACCGAAATTTCGAACTGCAAAAGAAGGAATCGGTAATCAAGGAATAAAAATTAATAAATATATGCCAAATTCAAATAGCGCTGAGGAGCTAAAATTTTGACAGCTAATTTTGGAAAAACTACTTGTGAGATTTTTACAAAACTTGGTACTTTGGTATAAATTGAATCATAGAATCGAAATATGGAAAAAAACATAGATATGTAAAAGCCCGATTTCGTGTCAAAATGCATATTTTAGAAAGTGCTGTATATAAATGTAATATATATCCTAAATCGCGCTTTCGAGACATGAAAAACGCAAGTTAAATTTCTTCAACCGCCTTAACTCTTTGAAGGGCGTGGTTACGTACAGAAACCACCTTTTGTATTGAACGTCTTATTCACTCGTGTGAGTGGTTTTCAAAACTGACCGCTTCTGAAGTTCCCTTGTAGCGCACTAGATGGCAATCCAGAAACTTAAGCCGGCAGTTGATGCAGCCATTGGTCTACAAGAAAAGAAGCATCAGCCATCGAAGACAACATCCCGACGATGCGCACTCTGCAGCACGAAGAAAAAGCATGTAAGAACAGTGTGGGAATGCAGCACATGCAAAGTTGCACTCTGCTTGAAAAAGAAAAACTGTTTCCATGACTACCATACAGATGGATTTGTAGGGATGCGTTCTGTGGGCGGTGGTTACCGACACTAACAATCAGAAGTTTCACGCCTCTTGGACAAGATATGTGTTATTGACGCAAATAATTTCATTGTAATAACCTGATATAGTAAATAAAACAAGAGTTCTGTTGAAAAAGTTAATTGCCTTCTCTTTGCCCCACAAAGAGTTAATAGAATGGAGCTCTTCCCTTTTTAGTCCAAAGGGGCATTGCCCCTGAAGGACTATTGTTTTCGTTTTGCGATTTTGCGTCGGAAACATTAAAAGTCTGTATCACTTTTCAAACTGTTGCCACAAAATCTTGCAGCCCTGTGTTATATTTAAAGAAATTAAACAATGAAGAATCTGCGTAAATGTATGTATATTTCTCCAAATGGGATAAAACAACGGTACCTAGAGCCATCCGATTTTGTTAACGTACGTTTCCGAACATGCGCATCAGGAAGCCCGAATTTGGAATTTGTTTTATTATCGATTTCATATTTTGTAAAACTTTAACGAATTTTCGATGAACAAACTCAAACGATTTAAAAGCGAGCCATGGCAACACTCTGCGGGTAAAAAAAAATCTTTTTTATCTGAAGCACGCGGAACTGTGTATCGGAAATTCTAAAGATATGCTCATTTTAATATTATTTTGCGATATGGCTGTTGAATTGAATTTTATGGTTTAAAAGTGCGAAGAACATGATATTTAATAAATAAAGATAACACACAAAACTTTAAAAAAAGCCCCTTTGAACGCAATTTAAAATATGAAACATTTCAGATTTTTTACTACTACTATTATTATTATTATTTTGTGCAAGCTGTACTGCTTTCATGTGTTTCTTCGATCAGAGTTCTGCTAATAGGTGCATTTTATACAGGGGACAATCTTCATTCTTCTATCAAAATATAATCAACTGAATTTGCTGATTATAATCGTTGAGTGTTATAACTGACTATGATGAACGACGTGCTTATAACGGGTTAAAATGATGCCGCTAATCCCATCCAAGCTTTGAATAGCATTAATCTTATTCCCATATAAACTCAGAATCCAATATTCGATAGAAAGACCTTAAAGAGTAGATACATGCCTACAAATCGATAGATTGCAAGTTCCTTATTTTGACAAAGACAATATCAGCACACACATCTATACTTATCAGACTCAAGATTTTATGTTTAGTTCTCATTCTCTTATAACCACTATATTAGCCAGGGCGGATATTATGATTCTTGCAGAAGATTTCTGTGACTGTATATATATACCATAGATTTGTGTGTGATAGCTAGGCATTAAATAAAATAACTGACGTGAACACCACGTGACTTCCTTGCACGGCCCATTAAATTATATGCATTTGCTGCACTTCTTTTAAACTTATTTCCTCGAATTTCATTACAGATATATTTCTCATTCAATCAATTAAGTTCTCCTTTCGCGGTAAGACGAAAATACAAAAAAAACTAAAAACATCTTCAATAAAAATTGTAAAATATAGGAGACATAAAACACCAAATACAGTTAAAAAATAGTTGAAAGAAAACAGTTTTTGCAATCAAAATTAGAGTTCCTACGAAAAAAAAAAGTAATTCAGCCAGTGGTCAAGAAGACAAAATTTTCGGTTGTCGAAATTGAAAGTTAACTTTTGGTCCCACTGTGCAGAAAGACGCTTAAATGAGTGCACCAACTGACTTAATTCACTGTTCTACTAAGAGTTTCAAATGTAAACAAATGACGAATTCGTTAGGCTTAGCAAGACTTAAAAAACTTAAATTTTTGATAATTCTACAATTATTGGATGCAGTTTAATCAAAGGCATAAAAACCTTAACAGAAACATAAGAATAATGGAATTCAATCACTTTTGAAGGAAAAAGTGCATACTTTACTAACATATAAGGCTAAAAAATGAACTCCCGGAGCCGGATAACAGAGTGTCAATATATATATATATATATATATATATATATATAAAACATATTGTGCGGCCGATTGCATCCAAAAAGGGAGATGCACAATTACGTATTATAGCAATCCCAAATACAAAATTTCAACGTTCTACGGCTACTCGTTCTTGAGTTATGGGAGATACACACGTACATATGTATGTACGTACAGATGTTGAGAAAAAAATCTCTTCTGCATCCATTTTAAATCCATTTTTGGAAAAAAAGTCCTTTATTCTGCCCATACGTAAGGAGGTCTCGCAAAATCCTCTTTCAAATGGATTCAAGAGTGATCAAAATAGATATTTTCGTTGAAGTATGAGGCTTCCTTTCTCCGTAAAAGAAAATCAAAAAGAAGAAACACTTAAAGTAAAAATTATTCTAGTTGAGTATGGATATCTTCTGGAGCTAGATATGCTTGAAATGTAGTTACTTCGATGTAATTGTTCTAAGGCTAGAAAGATGAAGGAGTTGTTAACCTCTTCCCGTGGCATTTACCTCGACAAAACTTGGGCCCACCAAGCCAGACTGATGCTTGAGAACAGTCACAATACGAGCCGAAACGTAAATGCCTGTGCTATAGTCAGTTTTACGCGATACTACTGGCGTGGAAGTAAACTTAAATCCTTCTGCCTTTCGTAGATATTATAAATATATTATATTTTGTAATAAATAACAGTTTCAAAATCATATTTCGTAAATAAACAACACTTCAACTAGGTAAACCCTAATCCTTAGTGGAAATAAACTTTCATAAACTGCTTTCGCTTAAATCTTTTATAGTTTGCATTTTGTAGTTTATTAAATTTTACTAACTAAACTGCTTTTTAGCCGCAATTACGAGAATCGTGACTAACTCTTGTGGTGTACTGATAGGAACTAACGTTCGATTACGACCGTGAAATTACGATGTTAATGTTCACGAACCCGGCTCGTGATGTTTGGCCTAATTTTCTTTTCACGAGCCTGGCTCGTGATGTTTATGTTCGGGACGAAATCTTCATCACGAGTCAGACTCGTTAAAGCACGGAAAGGGACTCGTTAAAGCCCGCACAGACTATCTTTTCTTTATTCAAATAAAGATGGTCTTGAAGTGGTTATAATATTCTATCATATAGCTTTTATTACGCAGTATTTATAATAATATGCGATACAATATTTATAGTTATATTTATGTTTATATTTATGTTCATTAGTTTTTGAGTTTGGCCTCACTTGCAGCTGAGAGAATAAAAAATTCTGACGTGAGTTCGAATGCCTTTAAAAGGGCTGTGGAAGGCTTCGTGGTCTGCAATATGAATAACAGCCAGTTTTCCTTTAAAAGAGGGCCCACCAGCGGCCGAGCGGTAAAGCGCTGAACACTGGTAGTTCGGTCCGAGGTTCGAATCCCGCGAACGGGCTGGCTGCATGGGCGTTTTCGTGGTTTTCCCCATGTGTAACGTGTATACGAGCCAGTTTCCCTTAGAAAGTCCTCCACGAAGGCATCCCTCCCCTTAGGCAGATAGCCCTCGTGAGCTTTGCCATAATTGAATAACCTAACCTAACCTTTAAAAGAATTCTATGAAGGCATCGCTCTTAAGACTGCTCCCGCGTCACCAGTATTCGGGTGACAGCAAAAATTCTGTTGAAGCCGAGTCACACGTATTCGGGTGACAGTTGCATTTACGAGGTAAAGTAAATATTTAAAAAAATAATTGCTGAGTGTTGAGAGAAAGAAACGAAAATGATTGTTATCGACAGCTAAATTCCTTCCGTTCGCTAAATCGAATTGCGCTTTCTTGGGTATCAACTTTTTTTTCTTCTTAAACAAATAATTTGCAGAATCGTTTGGTTTTTTTGAAGCAGGAGACCTGAAAAGTGTTCAGTGCCTTCGCCGGGACTCGAACCTGAACCTCTCAAACACGCACCGAGTGTGCTAACCGTTACACCATGAAGGCATGCCGGAAAAAGATGAGAATACCTTATATACCCCCCTTTTAAAGGGTGACTTGGGACTAGAGTACCCAGTCGCCAAATCCTGGTGGTGAAGAATCATCATCCACCACCTTTTAGTTCGGGCGCCACCGTAGAGTCATTAGATTTTCTTGAAGCAGAAGACATAAAAAATGTGCAGTCCTTTCAGGGAACTGGAACCTGGACCTCTCGAATACGCGCCGAGAGTGCTAACTGTTTCACCACAAAGACATGCCGGAAGGACTGAGAAATGCCTTATGAATTCTTGTAAAATATGTCTACGCTACATTTATTATCACTGCACTTATCGGTATTGGAATCAGGAACTGAAGATGTAATTTATAATTATAACTGTCTTTATGAAAAATCTCCACCTTTCCTCATGGCTATTCTTCCAATTTTTGTTAAGCCTCGCAAAAGGTTTCTTCTTCATTGTTATAGGATCCACTTCTATTTTTCTTTAGACATTGTAAAAGGCTCGAGCAGCAATTTTAACACAAAAAAATTTCATTCATTTGTGACTACAGAAAAATAATTGAAAAATAAAAAATAATTTTGGAATCTCGCACCTTTCCTTAGATACTTAGCTCTTGAGGAAAGATTTTAAGCTCAATATATGTCCCGAAATGTTTCGTTCTAGACGTTCTAAAGTCCGACGATGCCAAATAGTTGAGGCATTGTATACCAGCTGTTGCGAAATAATTGGGATTTTTTACAATCTCGCGTGGCAACCAACGTTTTAAAAGCTGATAATCCTTGTTTGATTTGTTATGAGAAACTTAAAAGATATTTTCCACCTTCTTCGCATGCCTTCGTTGTGTAGTGGTCAACACGCTCAACTGGAAAGCGAGAGGTTCGTGGTTCGATTCTCGGCGAAGGCATTGATCATTTCTTCACATCTCTCCTGTTCCAAATAAATCCTAATGCCTCTACAAGTGGCTCCCGAACAAGTGGTGGCTAACGATTCTCCACCACTACGATTTGAGGATTGGGGCTCCTAATCCCCAGTCGCCCTTTAAAAGGGGCCGTATAGAAGGTATTTCTCCCGCCTTCTTTGCATGCCTTCCTGGTGTAGTGGTCAACATGCTAGACGCGTATTCGAGAGGTCCGTGGTTCGAGTCCCGGCGAGGGCATTGATCATTTTTCATCTCTTTAGTCTCATCTCTTTAGTGAGAGAGCTTTTAGTCTCAGACCACTGTTACTCTATTCGACGTTCGCCTGATTAGCTAGTATTTAAATTCTAAGCCATAGCGCTTTTACGTGATTACTTATTGAAGTAATTCCAAGTGCGTCGGTATTAGTTAAATCTTGCTACGAACCATTTAGGTTAGAGGCCAACCTCGCGTTATAGCTCTGTGAGCGACGACTACTTAATTTCTATTTAGCCTTAGTTTCAATTAATTTGATTGTTCATTTTAGACCCAAGTGCGGTCTTTACTTTCTGTATCCCTCCCGAGTTGGGAAGTGGTTGTAAATAATTGTGGTTTAATAAAAGAGGATTTCAAATCCCTTTAAAGTGCAGTTCTTCTACCACTTAATCACAGTATTCTACCACAGAACATAGCTGCATTCAGCTCCCTGTTCAAGATCAGGACTTTAACCGTCAGGAAGACGTTTTCATTGACCGAGTAAACAACGGCTTATCGTTTCCCTCAATATGAGTTTTATAAACTACATGTAGAGTTGAGTTTAATGAAATCTAATTTGCATTATTATTCGAATAAAATTTTCCCGCCTTTTTTTTTAGTTTCTTTATTTAATCGCTACAAGTTATTCCCATATCAACATTGAAATATTCATTCTTTTTACTTGTAAGCGCTATCAATGTCGACAAACTTAGTAATCCGTAGTTACCGCTTTTGATCCATTAACTAATTTCGAAGAAATTTAATCAGCTACAGAGATAATTGGTTAACTAGTATTAACAAAACTAGGTTAAAAGAAAAAAATAACAAATATCATTAACTGTAGGTGGACCATTGACTACAAGAAAACTCGGCAAAAACCTCCGTGACTCGTCAATTAAAAACGCGAAAGAAGAAGCCTGAGTTTTTCTTCTGAAGATCATCCGCGCAGGAGATACCTGTTTCTGCAGAAGACTGAGCTGGTTAGGAGAAGAGGCGAGCATGAGGACTTCGAAGACATTAGGAAATTGACAAAAACTATTTACTAATTCAGCGATATGTTTTTTCTCCCGGAAGTCTTTGCTCGGGATCTTCTTACCAGCAGCAGAACGCCTCGCTCTCGCTTTTCTTTTCACGGCTGCGGGCGTGCTCATAACTCTGTTCAGAAGGTAGAACAGGTGGTTAAAGAAAAAGGGGTTATTTAGTAAACCTCATTTCGAAGACTGCAGGTCATTTTAGACTGAAAGAAGCAAGCATTGTTAATCTCGAAGCAAAAATGTCTCCTCTTTCGGAATTTATTTGTCTCGTTATTGGATCCCTATATTAGTATTCATGAAAACAGAAATGTATCTTTTCGTCATCGACGTAACGAATTTGCGTTCAACTTAAGTATAAGCTCGGTTGTTGATTGGAAGGCAATAGATGCTGCCTAGTTGCAGTAACGGTATTATATTATGATACATTGGGGGTACACTCAGACCCCCTGGTCACGGAGAGGCCTCATGGTCAGAAAAAATAGTGACCCCAAAAGGAGGTCAAATGCGAAATACAAAATATGAAAAATCTGAAAGGTTTTAGATTTTAAATTACGTTCAAAGGGGCTTTTTTTAACGTTTTGTGTGTTACCTTTATTTATTAAATATCATGTTATTCGCACTCAAACCATAAAATTCAGTTCAATACGAATATCGCAAAATAATTTTAAAATGAGTCCAATCTTTAGAATTTCCGATACACACTGTCACGAGCTGGAGATAAAAATACTTTTTCTGTACAACGTTGCCATGGCTCACTTCGAAATCCTCGAGTTTGTTCATCAAAAATTTATTAATGTGTCGCAAAATAGGATATAGATAATAAAACAAATTTCAAATTTGGGTTTCCAGATGCCCATATTCGCGGCAGGATGACGTCATTCAAAATTCGATGGCTTTAGGTACCGTCGTTTGATCACAATGCGAGAAACATGCATACATTTATGCACATTCTTCATTATTTAATTTCTTTAAATATAATACGGGGCTGCAATATTTTGTGGCAACAGTTTGAAAAGACTTTTAATGTTTCCGACGCAAATTCGCAAAACGAAAACAATAGTCCTTCAGGGACAAAAAGCCCCTTTGGACTAAAAACAAAAACGCGAGCTTACCGAGCCCGATAAAGAGAGGATATATATATATATGTATATCTAAGGCCTCACCAAATATATATATTTGGTGAGGCCGATTACAACCGAATATTTACCAACATATAAGAATAAAAAAACTGAGCTACTGAGCTCACTGAGCCGAGTAACAAATTGAATATATATATACATAAATTTACACACCTTTGGTGCAGCCAATTGCAACCAAAATAGGAGGTGCACATCTGCATGTTATAGCAGTCCCATATACAAAATTTCAACGTTCTAAGGCTAATCGTTTGTGAGTTATACGAGATGCAGACATAAGTACAGACGTCACGAAGCAAATCTCTTCTGAATCCATTTTAAATCTATTTTACAATCCGTTTTGGAAAAAATAAGTTCTTTATTCTGACCGTACGTACAGATGTCAGGCAGAACCGTCGTTCAAATGGATTGGAAAGCGGTCAAAAATGGGTATTTTCGTTGAAATAGGGTACGCGAAATTTTTCGCGTTTACAATACTTCCTTTGCTTCGTACAAGGATGTAAAAAACAAAACAAAACAAAACAAAAAGTTCTGTTTTTGGTACGAATGAAATCAAGACGAAGTGTTTTTCTATGTGAGGCGAGGAACGCATGCTGCCATATTTTTAATTTTACGGCAAAAAATTAGAAACTGACTTTATCAGGACTGTGTGTTCTGTGCATACTCTTGGCGAACATTGTCGTAACAAAGTCCTGGTCTCGAACAGGGAGCTGAATGCAGCTATGTTCGGTGTACGTGGTAGAATAACTGCACGTAAGAAGGTGTAAAATGAACCTTTTATATTAAACCACTATTTACAGCCACTTCCCGACTCGGAAGGGATAACAGAAAATAATGACCGCACTTGGGTCTAAACTGAACAATCAAATAATTTAAAATAAAGTTAAGTAGACAATTAAGAAGTCGTTGCTCTCGGAGCTTTAAACGCGAGGTTGGCCTCTATTCTAAACTATCAAGGGTGCGCGGCAAGATTTGGCTAATACTACGCACTTAGATTACTTCAATAAGTATTAGAGTAACAGCGCTAAGGATTAGAATTTAAATACTAGCTCTTCAGGCGGACGTCGAACAGAGCCGAAGTGATCCGAGACTAAAAGCTCTCTCACTCCGAGAAGTTCCTCGCTAACCTGTAAATACAAAACTTGGCTCCACTTCAAATTAGCATAAAGCTGAAACGCGCGATTATTCTAACGGCAAGTTGAAATAAGAGTTCATGGGAAAGAGAAATTAACATAAAACTTTGTTAGTTTAAACTAAAACCTTACAACTTCGCTGCTGTAATTTTGTTGTTCGGATTAGCTTTCTCTGCGCTTTGGATTGTGTTATATTTAACGTTTTAGTAGTTTAAAATACATCTGCTGATTATATTGCGTAATATTGCGATATTAAACGAATATCTCCGAGGAAAAAATTCAGCATTTTGTTTTATTTTTTGTGACAAGAATAAATTTTATTAACATTTTTTCGGACTTGTGCATTCAGTTTATTACGAACCATACTCACGCAAAAATATATAAAATATATAATATGGAACAAAATTATTAAACTTAATTGAAGCCTTCAATAGATCTTCAAATTTATAAATTTTAATATAACATCCCCGCTTCAAAGATACACTTTGCATCATTGAGGCATGTTACGGCATTTTTCTCCTGTCATTTCTCTGCGCTGCGACACCTTTAGCACATTCGCTGCGCTCAAGATTAACACAAAGACTTACCGGCTGTAAATACGACCGAAGTTAGTACGCGTTACTTTTCCTCCAGCTGCTGCTTGAATAAACCTTGTCCCTCGCCTCACCCTCTTTCCTTATTTTCTAAAATGCAAACTGCGTATATGGAAATTGTAGGGCACGTTTAGCATTTTACCAGTTTTAAGCAAAAATGTACTTCTGAATAATTGTTCCTCTGCAAAACATAAACGATGATTTAATTGTTCAAGCCAGTTGCGATTTTAGCACCTGTCGTCGTGTAAATAGCAGTGTTCTTCCCCATGAGTAAAAAGTGGGTCGGCCTCATCTTCCACAACACTTCAACATAATATACTACAACTAATAATGTACAGAAACACTTGGAAGTATGGCTCCATATTCGATTAAAGGTAGTATTGTATGTTGTACAGAGCAATAGGGAATGGTATTTAAAAATTATTTTTTTCTATTTTAAAATAAGAGTCACGTGTTCGAGCTTTTACATTAATATGGGCAACCAATTATATCTCAGAACGATCGTGAGGCCGTCAGGTTGTAGAGAGTTTCTAAAAGACTCTAAGTTTCTAAAAGTCGACATCATTCTGAAGTTGATTTTTGCCTAATTTTAAATATTTTAATGAATTAAATTTTACTCAATTAAATTAAGTACATTTTAATTTCACTGGTGGGTAGTAGAATTTCTTTAGGAAATAAAAGAATTGATTTTATTAAGTTGCATATTTTCTTTCACTCACATTTATAGCATACTGCTTCAAATTGAACGATGAATTCTTACTAAAAATGTCTTAATGTCTCTGTTAGAAGCGTGTATAAACTGATTAGAAATATGAAATTATTAATACATTTTTTAAATTCTAGTAATATTGTTAAAATGACTACCTGTTTGCTTCTCTCACTTTAGAGTGGTTAGCTTATTCTCGATAAATTTAATTTATTCGCTGCTTTGTAATAAGATCTTACAAGGTATTTTGTCTTTCCTTTCTGCGTGCCTTGGGGGCGGGGTGTAGCGGTAGCATACTTGGCGCGTATTCGAGAGGTCTAGGTTCCTGTCCCGGCGAGAGCATTGCTCATTTTTCGTGTTTCCAGTTTCAAAAAACCCTAATGAGTTTACAGTGGCACCCGAATTAAAAGGATTATTATGGATTTATGATTATTATGGACCCGAATTAAAAGGATTATTATGGAATTAAAAGGATTATTATGGATATTTATTATGGATTTGGCGACTGGGTCTCCTAATCCTCAGCCGCCCCGTTGAAAAGGGGGAACGAGTTTCGAACAAGTTCAGCCATTAAGCCATAACAGGGGCCAACCCGTCAAAAGGTATTTTCCCCCTCCTGTCTGCATGCCTTCATGGTCTAACGGTAGCACACTCGGCGGGTATTCGAGAGGACCAGGTTCCTGTCCCGGCGAAAGCATTGCTCATTTTTCGTGTTTCCTGCTTAAAAAATCCTAAGGACTCTACAGTGGCACCCGAACTAAAAGCTGGTGGATGACGAATTTAGAAACTGGGTCTCCTAATTCCCAGTCGCCCTTTAAAGGGGGGAGTATATAAGGTATTTTATTCCTCTTTTCTGCATGCCTTTGTGGTGTAACGTAACACACTCGGGGCGCATGGGAGGTTCGAGTTCCGGCGAGCCTATTGCTCAGTTTTCATGCGTGCTGCTTCGAAATAACCTAATGTATTTAGAATATCATTGGGTTATTTTGTAATTAATAAAAATAAATCCCATAAATACAGGAAATACAGCTATGAATATTTGATAAAGTTACATCTATCATATGTTGGACTATTGAACACCGATTAAACTGAACGCATAATGCAGAGTCATTAGGTTTGTTTTGAAGCAGAAAACATGTAAAATGAGCAATGTCCTCGCCGGGACTCGAATGTCTCGAATACGCGCCGAGTGTGTTACGGTTACACCACGAAGGCATGCAGAAAGGAGGGAGAAAATACCTTAGAAAAGTATTAATGGAAAATAATATAAATAACGCTGCTTATGATTCACTTTTTTAAAAAAAAATTTCAGATAATTATTATCGGAGCTGCTTAATGACAGTTAGAAATATGTCGCTGCGAGTTGGTGGCAGCTATATTAGTTTTTTCTCATCCACGATCATGAAATATTTATCTTGGCTGAGAGAGAGACAGTAAACCAAAAGCGAAAGTGTACGGGAGACGGTCCATTCACCACCCTTCCTTTCCGGAGCGGTCTTGATTGGCCAGCAATGTGTACGGAATCCCTGGCCCTGAGAGCGTTAATTTTGGATGAGATCCATACTTTAGGAGCGTGCAGCCGACTCTTTATTAAATTTAGCGATAGACGCGTGGTAGCACCGTGTCACTGGTATCGATTGGGTCATATATCTTGCAACCGTGCGCATTTCGTCTTTATGATACTGAGTCTCGACCATTTTGGCTCTCGCCCATGCTGAACTACTCATTCGCGCCATTTTGGACCATATTGAGAAGTTGATATCTGGTTTGGAAGAGTCGTCTGACAGAATAAGAAAGTTAAAAAACTAGATTACCTTGCATAGGATGCATAGCTCTGCAATTATTACCAGTAAAAAGCCAGTAATTTTTACTTCCTTGTGCGAAGTAAAAACGAAGTATTGTAATCGCGAAAAATTTCGGGTATCATATTTCAATGAAAATATTTATTTAGACCGCTATCGAATGCAATTTAACGATGGTTTTGCATGAAATCTGTACATAAAGACAGAATAAAAGACTCTTTTTCCGTAAAAAAGTTATAAAACTGATTTAAAAACTGAATTCTGAAGAGATTTTTTCGTGGCGTCTGTACGTGCGTGCGTACGTACGTATGTATGTATGTATGTATGTATCTCGCGTAACTGAGAAACGAATAGCTTCAGAGGGTAGAAATTTGTTTATAGGACAGCTGTAACATGTAGATGTGCCCCTCCTATATTGGTTGCAATCGGCCGGACCAAAAGTACAATCCACTCTGTTACTCGGCTCAGTGAGCTCCATTTCTGTATTCTTAAATGCTTTTGTAAACTGCGCATTTATTGCTTTAGAAATAGATTGAATTATGCTTTTCTTATCTTCCAGTTAAGGGTTTTATGCCTTTAGTTAACCTGCATGCAATATTTGTGGAATTATCAACAATTAGAAAGTTGTTTAAGCGCGGCTAAGCCTACGTTTTTTGGCTATAGCGGCCATCTTTGTTTACATTTGAAACTTAGCAGAACAGTGGATTTGTTGCCAATCTAGAGAAGCTAAACTTCTCAGCCACAAGGATAACGCCTTGTTTTATTATTACCAATTAAATCATTCTTAATCTATTCTGGAATTTATTCGAGGAAGTATTTTTTGCCTTGTCGCGAAGCGAGAAATGAATTAATTGAATGAGAAATACTGAATCGTTTGTGAAAAACTGTTTCTTTCTCTTTTTTTTTTGTTCAACTTCTTTTACACATCATTTTAGATTTATTACAATTAGAATTTTTGTGCATTCTGAGTCATAAAATGACTGCGATGTAACGCTGTTAAGTGAACCTATCGCCACCGTGTAGCTATGGTAAACCAATATAGTGAATTTTAAAGAGTGCATTTGTTCTGTTGTGGTTTAGGCTCTATCGACGAAATACATTTTAGTAGTAGTAGTAGTCCAATAAGTTTAAATGAAATGCAGGAAAGTGGCGTATAATTTAATATTGCGTACAAGGAAGTCATGTGGTGTACGCATCAGATTTTTTTAAAATTAGATCTCTTTTAGATTTTCGCAGTTCATTGCCAGGTAGTCTATGAAAGTTTTAAGTTTGTTTCGTAGTAGCTTACTCATTCGAAGTTGTTGCAACCATGCCTAAGTATTTCCAGCTATATACGGCCGGAAATGTCAATTTTAGGTGCTTTCGCGCTGGTACGTGCAATGATCGGTGGTATCTGCTGAGCCGCATATGGATGAATCTGTCTGATGCAATCCGGAGCGAAACAGATAGGCTGCAAAAAGGGCCGTGCGCCGACAGGATACATATCATTGCTCTGCCTGTAATGGTTAACGCCCTGGAGGGCAATCCGCTACATTTTTAATGGTACTCTGAGAAACGCCGACATTTATGCCTTTTTTACACATTTTTCGTGCAATTTTCTGATACGACTTAAGTCTGCTTAAAGCTGCATTGCGGCAGATTTCACATAAATATTATTTCATAGCTCGATAACAGTGAAATCAAATTAATTTAGGGAAAATTTTCTTTAACAGTATAAGCATGTTTGGAGAAAAATAAACACATTAATATGTTTGAATTTTTGGCAGGCAAAATGGCGTTTCAATTAGTTAAATTTTTTAATGTTGCAGCGACAGTTGGAGAAATGTCACTTGGTGTTATGACGGGATTTATATTATAATAAGTTAGGAATTATGGAAAAGCGCTCGAATTGTTTTCACCCTAGGGAATATTCTACGTCGAGTAATTTCCTTTTCCTCTCATTTGAACGACGATCGTGCTTTTATGTGGTCGTTTCATTGACGCCACACTCATAAAAACTAACAGTGTTTTGAAATTAGCTGCTATAAACTTAATTTTGACAGTAGGAGGATTTTGTTCTTATAGCAGTTTCTATCAACATCGTACATATTCCTATTTCCTTTTTAGCTTACGCGGAAACTGAGCAGCTCTAAATCATTTTTCATTAAAAACCATTTTAGAACATAAGACCCTAATATCCCTGAACACTGGTAGTTCAGTCCGAGGTTCGAATTCTGCGAACGGCTTGGCTGCGTGGGCGTTTTCGTGGTTTTCCCCACGTGTAACGTGTTAGTACTAGCCAGTTTCCCTTACAAAGTCCTCGACGAAGACATCCTTGCCTTCCGTCTAGTGCTTTAGGGTGGAACACGCATATAACAACAACATATAGGCCGATTGAAAGTTTCAGGTAGGACTATTTTATTCTTAAATGGCTGGACGGACCTTACATTTTTTTTTTCGAAGTAGGATTCTTTATGTTCTATGAGAAATTTTACAGCATCTTATGAATGATTGAAAAATTATAAAAATACATTTATTTTGCGACATTCGTTTTAGCTCTACGACCGTAATCTTTTCCACTTCCTGTTCTGTAAATAATTTCTTTTGGTTGTCTCTTCAGCTTTAAGAAAGCCCTGAAATCGCCTGAGGCTATCTTCTCCCTCCCTTTCTGCATGCCTTCGTGGTGTAACGGTAGCACACTCTGCGCGTATTCGAGAGGTCCAGGTTCGAGTCCCGGTGAGGGCATTGCACATTTTTCATGTCTTCAGCTTCAAACTAATCTAATGTCTCTACGGTGGCACCCGAACTTAAAAAAAGTTGGTGGATGACGATTCTTAACCACCAGGATTTGGCGATTGGATCTCCTGCTTCCCAGTCGCCCTTTAAAAGGGGGAGCAGAAGTGGGAGCAGCTCCACCCACCTAACGGAACAAGTTGGTCTTCCGTTCATAACAGGCCACGCCCAATTCGACAACGGAGAACAAGTCAAGCATGAAATAATTAAATGAGCATAATCGTGTGCTAAATAATAATGAAAAACATAAAAGTGAAGGAAAAGGAGAAACACAAAAATTTAAACAAAAGTAAACACTAAAGACCAAAAACGCGAACAACAAAAACAATGGATATAAAATAATTAGTAGAAATAAATAGAACAAATGGTGATGGCGATGAAAAGCAAAAATCATCCACTGCCCGTTAATAGTTTTCATAATAGATTTGGGAGTATATAGGGTATTTTCCCCCTTCCTTCTGCATGCCTTCGTGGTGTAACGATAGCACATTCGAGTCTCGGCGAAGGCATTACATATTTTTCCTGTGTCCTGTTTCAAAATTACCTAATGTCTCTACGAGGTTACGTGAAGGGTAATTTAATGCTGCTTCATAGGATTCAGGCAGCACTATTAATCCTGTAGCAATAATAGGCAGTCAGGCATCGATGACCCTGAAGTAAAACTCACTGTTTTTGAGTAAACCTGGTATACCTTCCTGTTAGCTATACGCAAATGGATTTTCAAGAATTATTGCCATAACAGTTATCAGTCGCTCATGGTTTGATAAGGTTGATGACCATAACGGCAGGCGATGGTTTGGCAGAATGCTTTATCGATCTCTGTGCTTTATTTTAGAACAGGCACTTCGGTAAGGCACCTCCCCTTTTCAATGTGTCACCTCCCCTTTTTCATTAACAGTCATAACGTGTACCCTCATCGCCGCACAGAAAGGATTAAAGGATTTAAGCAAAGGAAAGGATTCGAGCATTTTTCCTAACTGTCGTTACCATGGCCACGAGGCTAACTAAAATGGAAAATGCCCTTGAAGAGCTTAAAGAATTTCAAATGCTTCATTGATGCTGTCGAAACTATAATTACAGGAGCCAGATGGCGCTGTGCGTCTGACTTCCTTTTGAGTTAAATTTAATTGCGATTGAGATTGCGAAGAATGTTGAACTATGAAATGTTAAGTGCGAACTCTATATGTAACTCTAATTATAAGTGTTTTCTTTTCGTCGTGCATTGTTTGTGTCGTCAATAAAATTGGATAGAATATTGTATTGAATTGATCTCGTCTGACAGGTAAGAAGCTTTGATCATTGTATTTGCTCGATTGTTGAATTAGAATTCTAAAGCGAAAGCGATTTTTAGGTTTAAGTTTTATCAGATGCTCTTTCTGAGTTTAACGCTTTATTCAGTGACACCTTTTTTTTTGGGCTGCAGGGGGAAGTCGTCGCATTCGCCGTGATAAAACACACCAAATGCTTGCATTCACTGAAGTCAAGCACTTGCTCTTAAATGGTAACACGTAACGAAAACACGTATTGATATGCATACAGACTTATTATCTGGTTTGAAAGCACTAGCAGATGTTAATAACACTAACATTTTGGTCTCTTATATAAAAGATCTCCATGTAAAAGTTGAGAAAATACGTGAAGTGAATATGAACTGGTGTCATGGGCAATGAGAGGGCCGACACGCTGGCCAAACAGGCTGCTACGGGTAATGCCGGAGATGCGTTCGATATTCGAGCATTAAAAAAAATTGCTATCGGTAAAATCAAGGATTTCTATTACGATTGCTGCAAAGTGAAATGGAACATTTCTGGAAAAAGGAAAGCTTTTATGTTGAACTTCGAAGTTCCTAAAAATATGAGAATGATATGTGATTTGATTACAATAAAATAATTACCGGGAACAGGCGTTTCCCGAAGTTCCTGAAAAGATTTAATTCGTAAAATAATAGTCTTTGTAGTTTTTGTAGCGCTGAAGGCAATGCATGACATTTCGTCGAAGGCTGCGCATTATTGCGGCATGTTAGGGAAAAACATGGTAGCATAAGAGAATTCTACTGCCGCAATAAAAACTTTAGATTTGCAAAGGATTTGATGAATTTCATAAATGGCAATAGAGCAGTATTAGGAGTTTGGGTTTGACTTTTTTCTTTTACTGTATTTCTGTTTTAATCTGTGTTTTAATCTTTTGTTTTCATCTTTTAACTCTGTTTTTTTTTGTCTGTGTTGGGTGTGCTGCCTTAACCACGAGGTAGATTATTATCGGCCGGGAGGGTTGCAGCCAGAGCCGGGATAAGGGTGAGGAGGCACTTGCCTCAAGTGAATCACTAGAAGGGGCGCTAAATTGGCTATGCGAATTCGAAAATTATTTAATTATTTTTTTTTTAATTTGTCGGTTATTATTAGGGAAAATAAGCTTCCGCAAACTTAAATTAATAAAACAATAGGAAGAATTGCAAAAAAACCTGGTATTATTGCAATGCGTATTTCAATGTCATTTGTTATTTATCAAAAAAGGATTTTTTGAACATCTTCATTTGAAAGTTATAAATAATTGGCCGTATTATTTTTCTGAATTTATAAAGCTACGATTAAGAACACTTTAAGAATTATGATATTTTCATTTAATACAGTTACTTTTGTTTAATACAAATATAGCTATTTTGATATATATATATAGGGCCGCGCATTTACCTTTTCGCCTCGGGTGAAAAAATATCTTGGCACGGCTCTGGTTGCAGCACACTCGTATGTTACATTACAAATCGATCTAAGACTTTCGATCGATCACGATCTAATCGATTTCGATCTTTCGATCTAGTCGATCACGTCTTATGCCGCCGTCCAAATGGGATACTGGTTAGCGATTCTGACTGCCGTACCAAAAGGCCTGGGTTCGAATCCCGAAGAACGGTGGATATTTTCCAATGTATAGTGTCTTTGCTGCATGGGAGTACTCTAAATATATAGTGAGCTTAAAGTCCTTTTGCGCGGTTTAAGGAAAGAGGAGTGGGAGACTCTCGGATTCCCTCCCCTTCCCTCCCCAGTGCTCTTCAAAATTGGGACGGAACTGGTCATATTTGTACTGTCATTTATATGGTACCCAAGGCTCTTGCCAACGACAGTCGTAAGGAGTGTTGGAAGCCAAAAATCTTCAAAAAATATTGATTTGGTATTTTTGCATTTTCAAATTCTCTACACTTTTAGCATCTAAAAATACTATACTTTAATATCTATGAAAATTAGAACTTAAAAAAAACTAGTTTTATTTTACTTTGATCAATGAGGAATTTTACATAAAAAGGCGTTTTTCTCCAAACGTGATTTTTTTATACTCGATGTACCTTTTCTCGGGAATTACTGCTTCCAGGTACCTAAAATTTTTATGGCTTATTTATTATATTTTCTAATATTTACTGAAATGAGCTTTTTGTGACAAATTAAGATAAAAAAATTTCACAAATTTTTTTGCGTGAGAAAAGTGCTAAATTTTACTATGCCTAATAAAATAGTCTATAAATTAGTCTAAAATTCAAAATGTTTGAAAAGCTCATTTCAGTATCATCAGATAGGTGTACGTTAATTACACAAAAAATTTCAAGAGTATATCTACAGCAGACTTTGAGAAAAGGTACATCGAAAATGGCCAATTTAACATTGTCGGTATAGGGGGTTCCGACACCCCGGAATCTTGTACACCTTACCACGATGAAATTCGTGGGCTTGTTCATGTGAGGTCAGATAATTAGTTTAGAGGTTTAGTCACAATGGCAACAACAACGTCTTATATGTTGTTGTTGTTTCAAATCTCCTTGAGGCAGGAAAGCCTACACCAAATCCAAGAGACCTTGCCTCGCAAGCAAATCGCAGATGTCGTCCTGCTGAGCCGATAGCTGTCTCAGGGAGACTCCTATACAATCCAGTAGGGGAGCGGGAGAGGCAGAGAGGGAACAGGCACACGAGGGGATGAGCTTTTCTTCCTCTTTGACTTTCTTTCATCGAAGATGTCCACTTCTGAATCTGGCCATGGCCGTTTCCGTCTTATATTGTAAAGCCATTAGGTTATTTTGAAGCAGGAATCATGAAAAATGAACAATGCTCTCACCGGGGCTCGAGCCTGGACCTCTCGAATACGCGCCGAGTGTGCTACTGTTACACCACGACGGCACGTAGAAAAGAGGGATAATATACCTGCTATGACCGTAAGACTTATTTTTTTGGTTAGGTTAGCCGAGTTACGCCCATTTCTAGTACCTTATAATACCTGGAAATATGGGCTAATTATATGTGGCTGCATGCTTCCCTTCTTGTATTATGTGTAGTAAATACAGTGTTTCCTCAAGAACGCATTCATTAGTTTTTAGAGAAGTATGGCATCACAGCGTAATTATGTAGTTTTGTCCTTATTTGCTTCTGTTGTGCATAATGTATGAATTCAAAGTTAAAGAGTCCGAAATTTTGCTGAGAACTTTTCAGCCACAATTAAGTATTCTAGATGCTTTAAAAATTTAACATTTTGCGTATGTTACGCTTTTAGAAAGCATAGCTAGTTTTAATACTCGCTATGAAATAATAAAATTATGAGAAGCTTGAATTCCTTACGACGAAAATTGACTGATTATTCAAAATGTGCAGTTTTTTATGTCATTTTCGACTTTCCTTGAATGATCGGTTAATTAAGTTAGGATAATTCGAGGAAATAGGTTTTAAGTTCGGGTGAAATAAAAATGTGCATGTTATTTAATAGGCCATAAGTCATGCGGTGTCCACATCAGATTTTTTATATTAGCTCCTAATTTGTAAAAAGCAATCTTCACACTTTCTTTCGAGGTTCCGTTATGCAAGTAAGTTTTCAGTTTGCTACTCTCATGAGCAAATCGAAAGAAATTTCTGGAAACATGAGATCCGATGTGGGAAAATGTTTAAGCTTTCAAAAAGAATACAATGCGTCGTACTTTTTTTTTTCACTCAAAAATACAAATTTTCTATTGCGATGCAAAAATTTCACTATATTTTTTTGCCCAAAGGCAGAGAAAAAAATTAAAATCTATTTTAGCTGTGTATTTTTCATTAATTTGAAATGATATTCTAATAAGAAACATCGAGAAAGTACTCATTTCTTTTGTTCAAAAAACTGACATTCGAACGTACCCGCATTCTGCGATGAAATTCTGAAATCATTGCTTCTGGATGACGGGTCAAAAATGGCCGACTCGCCATCTTTAGAAAAGCAAATAGGCAAACTGATGTTTTTTGTCGTCCTGTGGGATTAGCGGATGACGGGAGAAGAATTTATTCTTTTTTTTTTTTGCTTTTGCTACGGAAAGGTAGCGCCGTCCTACTTAAAGCGATGGACTATATTGCTCCGCCATTTGATATAGAGCGTAGATGGCTACCTTCTGGCAAGTGGCTGTAAATAGCCCTGCTCACTTAGTCAACCGGAGCAACATCGTATGACTTTGTCGAATACAACTACTTTTTTCCGCTTCCCTGTTTCACTTCCAGTTTTTAGGCATTAATAGTTTTCGTATTGTTCAGAGAATTAAGAAAAATGAGTCAAATTGCATAAATTTTTAGATATTTTATATACTATTAAAATCTGTGCGCGTCTGTCTGCTTCTGGCACTATCTCCTCCGGAACGTCGGGGAATTGAATTTCGAGAGAGGTAGTTCCAGATTCCAAAAATTCATTCGAAGCTATTTCTACCATATTCATCTCTGTGCGGATTTATATAGCGGAGATATTAATTAAAAACTCTGGAAACGCTAATTTTCCCCTCATTTTTCCGTGTGGCAACAGTCTTGCGCGTTGAAGATAAAAATCTGTTCGGCCTTCTCTTCAAAATGCAAAAAGCACTTATCCCGATCAATCTCATCAAATTAATATACTCCTATTAAAAAAAATCGTACTTTTCAATTTCGAATTGGAAAATCTCTCTCCAATAGAAATATAATTAAAAGTGGCGTCCCTCAAGGAAGCATTTTAGCTCCGATCCTATTTAACATCTTTATAAATGACATGTCACAGCCATTAAATACAAAAATCGCTGAATATGCTTATGATACTGTCGTTCTTACGAAGTCTTTAAAACCGCAACTCGTTGTTGACAATCTAACGTTCACAATTAATATCACTCACCATTGCTTTAATATCTGAAGAATTAAATTAAACCCTAATACGTATAACGTCACTATTTGTAGAAGATATAAAAAGAATACGACTGACGAAATCGATATTCAAAATTAATAATGTGCAAATACCATTTAGCAGCTCCATTAAATACCTAGGTATGCTCTTTGACGAACAGTTATTGTTTAACGAATAAACTATGAATGCATTAAGAAAAGCTAACGCAGGGGTTGTTACCCTTTATCCTCTCTTACGAAGAAACTCGAAACTTCATATAAGAATAAAACTTATATTATATCTCACTATAATTCGACCCATTTTACTATACGGTATTCCTGCCTGGAGCACCGTTGCTAAAATCTATCTTAAAAAATTAGAAGTTTTTCGAAATAAATTACTAAGGATGATTTTAAACGCCTCATGATATGTTCGGAACAAGCAAATATTCAAAGAAATGAAGATAGACACCATACATGACGAAATACTTTCTACTTGCTATAACTTTTTCCAGAAAATGGAAAATTCAATACCCCCCTATAAGGAAACTCGCAAACTATGACCTAACTATTGAACATACTGACAAAAGGCCAAGAACCATTCATCACAATCCAAAATGGTAAATTTTTAATTGCTTCTCAAGCTTAAATTTTCAAACAGCCTCGAACGCTGCAGATAAAAATGTATTTTATTTTGAAAAGTGTTAGCATTGCCCGCTTTCAAATCGTAGACTTTCTTAATAAAAAAATTGTAAGTTTTACAAAGTATGAAATAAAAAAAATCTGAAGTATTTCAGATTTTAAATTGCGTCCAAAGGGGCTTTTTTTAAAGTTTTGTGTGTTACCTTTATTTATTAAATATCATGTTCTTCCCACTTAAACCATAAAATTCAGTTAAAGAACAACATCGCAAAGTAATTTTAAACTGAGCTTATCTTTAGAATTTCCTATACACAGTCTCACACGCTGGAGATAAAAATGATTTTTCTGTACAACGTTGCCATGGCTCGCTTTGAAATCCTCGAGTTTGTTAATCAAAAATTCGTTAAAGTTTTATAAAATATGAAATCGATAATAAACAAATTCCAAATTTCAAGTTTGGGCTTCCAGATGCCCATATTCGCAGCAGGTTGACGACGGCATTCAAAATTCGATGACTTTAGGTACCGTAGTTTTATCACAATGCGAGAAACATACATACATTTATGTAGATTCTTCATTATTTAATGTCTTTAAATATAATACGGGGATGCAATATTTGCTGGCAACAGTTTGAAAAGTGATTCAGACTTTTAAAGTTTCCGAAGCAAAATCGCAAAACGAAAACAATAGTCCTTCAGGGACAAAGCCCCTTGGACTAAACATAGTATTGCCCAACATTAAACATATTATTATATGGTCGTATTCTGACGTCGAAGAAAGCACGCGATTGCGTGTGACGTCACTGTATGTGAAAAATTGCTTGTCAATGTCAGCATTTTAAATAAATAGCTGCTGTTGGCAACAATTTTTTTGGGGTTAGTATAACTGACACTATATGTGTAAGGTATTTCTCCCACCTTCTTTTCTCCCCCTTTCTCCACCTTCTGCCTTCGTGGTGTAGTGGTCTGCATGCTCGACGCGTAACCAAGAGGTCCGTGGTTCGATTCTCGGCGAAGGCGTTGCTCATTTCTCATGTCTCCTGCTTCGAAATAACCTAATGTCTCTACATATATTATTGACACTTTAACTCTTTTATTGAGAAAATATTGTTACACTACATTAAATTTAAATGATGCCATCATAAGTATTAACCTGAAGTCTTAAATGCTTGGAAAGAATGAACTAGTTTCTCTCCTACTGAAATGTTTTCATACATTTCCTTTCCAGGAGTACACAGAACTTACAAAATTTGCTTTGGTTGCAGACCGCTGGTTTAAATATATTCTCTGTATCTAAATAGTTTGCATGTAAGGTCTGATTACACAAAGGAGCAAATATTCCAAAAGAGGAAAGCTGAATTTTCAGTTCTGAAATCTGAATTTTAAATTGAAAATATAAAACTCAATTTTTCCAGATGAAAAAATAAATTTTCTTTGTAAATTTAACTTCTCTTTAACCCCTGGCAAGAATATATCGTGTCAGTTATACTGACCTGAAACAAAATTGTTGCTAATAGCAGCTATTCATTTTTCAGACTTTAAAGATCTTAATACAAATTTTAGTTCTTGGAGAGTTTAGAACATTCGTTGCCAGTGCATTTTAAGGCGCACTAACGGAATTTTTTAAAATTCGAATTGTATACCAGACGGACCTTTTTTTGAATAATGATTTTGGTCACTTATTCATAATTTAACTGTAGGTCTAAAGCGGTAAATTTATCCCATACAACTCAGTATAAGAACAACTAAGATGCGGATAAAAGTATAAGAAATATTCTTTAATTTGTTGAGATTTCTAGCTTCCTTCGAAGAATGTCTATAAATTCAAATTTTAATCTGAGAAGCCTGATTTACGTTTTCGAAAAAACTGGCGTTTAAACTTCTTGCCTCATCAACCATAAACTCACCTCGAGCCATGATTCGTCCTCATCTCAAGCCATGATTCGTTGTAGCAAAAGTTTCAGCACTCATCTTCAGTCTTCGAAACCTGCTACGGATAGAGTGACAAATCTGACGCAATTCGCTTTAGCTGAAGAAAGAAACCAGGTAATGCATAAGTTACCGGCAATGTTTGAAATCCGCCATTCTGTAGAATGCCTAGGCATTGTATATAATGCCCAAAATTAGCCGGCAATATATGGAACGATTCATATTTCACGCATTTCCTAGGCAAATGCCTAGCAAATTCACACATTTCATATACATTCCCGTAAAATTCGAAATGAGAAATGTATGAAATACATCTCCGATTCGTATATAAATGTAGAAGAGCAGCTAGAAAATGTAATAGAAAGCGTCCAAACAACGGGAAAATGGTGAAACTAATCACATTATGCAAGAAAAAGATCCTGTTACAAGACAATGTAATGTAGATTTGGAAAATATGAATTTATATACGTTGTTCCACAGATAAAAAAATTAGCTCTCTTCACTAATCAAATAAAATGGATCAAGAAGCAATATCCCTTAGCCAGTTAGAAAACGCCCACATTTCATTAATATGATTACGAGATATGATTATTCCGTACTTGACCTTTCTAAGCAGAATAATGCGAATGACATGAAAAATGACCTGCTTCTTTATCAGAATTAGATAAGTCAGCAAGATTAAGTATATGGGATAGTTACCGTATCTTAAAATCTTAAACATGTGATTGTGAAAGTAAAAAACCTAGTGATCGTAACAGAAGAAAATACACGACATGATTCGCTAAATATTCAGTAAATAATAAATCATCATTAATAATACTATCATACAATACTCTGTATGAATAATTATGATAGATTATTTAGATTTGGTTGACTTTCTCAAATTTTGTCAATTAAATATTTGATACTAATTTTAAATATTTTAAATTTCACATTATTGTAAGAAACATTGATTATTTTTAAACAAAATTACTCTTAGATCTATACATTTACCTCTCTGAAACATTTAATTGTAACACTTTCTGTGATACTAACAATATTACATGTCTTATTAAAACATGGAAATGAATCTAAGTTCTTCTACGAAACACCAATAAATTCCAATGTAATTCTTTTCGACTGTTTTTCAGGTCAAGGTAAGGTTATTCAGATGGACATGTAAGTATTCTTCAAGTTTGGAGAGCTTCTTAAATGATTTAGTGTATAAATTTAAAGTTCGAAAAATTATAAACGTCAACTGTTGTAAAAATGTTTGATAGCAACTGTTTAAAACTGATTATTCTGTTGTGCTCTTCAAAATTTATACACTTTCCCGATACTTTAAGCGAGTATTCAGTTTCGAAAAATTATAATCGTCAACTGTTTAAAAGTGATTATTCTGTTGTGCTTTTCAAAATTTATACAATTTCCTGAAACTTTAAGAGAATATTCAGTCCTCGCTCTTACCAAAACCTTTTATATAATTGTAAATTCTAGGCATAAAAAGAATATAGAAATTATGTAATAATTCTCATATTATAGAAAGTATGTAATAATTCTCATATTATAGAAAGTATGTAATAATTCTCATATTTTATACTTTGCTTGGAAACGTCCGGCATTATATAAAATGCCTTGGCAATCTATCGAATGCCGGCGTGTCATACTTTACCGATAACACTTACAAAACATCAGAAAGATAGTAATGCCTAAAAAGACTGAAAAAATGCTTGGAAAACTACAGGAGTGGCAATATTGATAGTAATTTATACTATTATCAAATTCGGCCAAGATTTTTATTGTAACTCCGCTCCAGAGTAAGGTTCTGGAAGAATCCAAACAGCTGTTTTTTGCTTATTAATGATCAAATGTATTATGATTACACTTTACCAAAGTGTGAAGACGGCGGTTAATGAATAGAACCAAGCCCTTAGATCAAAGCAAGAAAGCAAATAACGGTGGTCATTAGCGCGGAGTAATAGGCACCTTGGAACAGTTCGCAGTAGTGTATGCAGCGGAGAAATGGTAGACGGAAAATGGCATTTTGGGCTTGGCGCCTTTTTACATATTTAAATGCGTCTTTCGCGCGCTTTGAAAGCCTATGATTAACCTTTGCGTTTCAACCTCTGGTTATTACTTTCTTACACAAGGCGGCAATTTCGAATTGTGAACTATCTCATTACATCTTTGTGTATCCGCGCCTCTCTCCGAGATACGCTTGTTTGCATAAAAATTTAAGCTTTTCTTTTTTCAGTCTTACACTCACTCGACGATTTATCTGTATGGATAAGCGTTCGTAACAGTGGGAAGATTCAGCCTCGAATTTTTTCTGGTACATACTACTAATCGTTAGAACAAAGACACGGCAAAGCACCTGACAGCTATTTATGCGCAAAATATACCCTTAAAGAAGCATTTTCTGAGCGAAAGTGGTTCGTAGATACGTTATATTATTATAAAGCCTTTCTCCCTTCCTTCTGGATGCCTTCGTGGTGTAACGGTAGCACACTCGGCGCGTATTCGAGAGGTCCGAGTTCGAGTCCTGGCGAGGGCATTGCTCATTTTTCATGTCCCCTGCTTCAAAATAACCTAATGACTCTACGACATACTAACACAATCATACGAATTTCAGGACCCACCAACGGTCGAGCTGCAAAATGGCTGAACAGTGTTCATTCCGACCTGGTTTCAAATCAAGTCACTCTCTGGCTGCACGTGCGTTTGCGTGGTTCTACCCATGGCTAACGTGTGCATACGAGCCGGTTTCCCTTAGAACGTCCTCCATGAAGGCATTCTTCCCCTTAGGCAGAAGGAAAACCAAATCGAAATCATATTGTCTTCATGCTTCAAGTGGTTCGCTGGATTTCAGAACCTGGTGAAATCTCCTCCTCTACACCCACCCTCCTCTTGAAGCCGGGATGCTTGCTTGAAAACTTTCGTCGGAGTTGACCGAACCGATCAGTCATTTAGCCAGCTCACAGTAAAGAACTTTGCCCAGGGTGCATCGCAGAAGAGTAGATTGATATTATTCCTCCCAGAAAAAGAAAAAGGCATGCTCGTACAGCCAGAGAGAGTACGTAATGTAACGTACTATGTTTATAAATATGTTTATAATATTTATAATAGTACGCAGCTTCTTCACACAAATAAAAATACTGTTATAATTCGGGAGATCAAAACGTGAAGATGAAGCTATTATTAAAAAGTACACGTCTTGGTTTTAAATCGTTCAGTTTCTTATACAGATGAAGAATTCTTCATTATAAATGTGAAAGATAAAGAATTTTTCCTAAGAAGTGACAGAAAACGATTATGTTTGAAGTCCACATGGATGATTAAACAGAACAAATAAACTGAACATATGTCTATTGTAATATAAAAATTTTATTTTGTGCACGCCTTCTGTATGAATCAAGTATAACAGCTAATAAAACAGTCCATTTTGCTCGGAGAACAGAAGACGAAAAATAAAAGTTCATGCCTAAGCTGGGAGCAAATAATTATTTTGTACCAATTAATTGATGTATGCCGTTAGAAATATTTTTAATTAACTATTTACTGCTACGAATTTTGTACTTGATAGAAAATTGTCGTATTTTTCTGTTTAAAGCACGAGATCAATTAATCTTCTAAGTGATCACAGCTCATCTATGAGTAAATGCAGCATTTGAAAACCGTTATTTGTTACTGCTGGCACAAAGAATGTACACTGTGTACTTATTGATAGGGGAAAAAGGGTGGGAGACTTTCGGACAGCTTCCTGGGATGTTCTCCCTCAAAACTGAAGTGGAACTGCGCAGTCAGAGCGGCGGTACTACGGCGACCTATGGTTAATTTTTGGTGTCCCGCCATCTCTACCTGTACCCTGTTAGATATGTTTAAAAGCAGATGGCTTAACTTCGTTTTTTAAAGACCTTTGGGCACAATTTAACATTATCAGCAGTATTTTAGCATCATTGAACTTGAACAAGGTTAAAATGTTTACGTACAATTTATATTGAATTTTTTATCTCGCAACAAACGTTTAGTTTTATTTTTAATCCAAACGAGCAATTTGCCCAGAAGGATTATTAATTTCGTTTTGTCATTTCGTGTTGATTCACTGAAAGGTCGTTTCACTTTTCAAATTGTTGGCACCAAATATTATCACACTGTATTATATTTAATGTAGTGTCGGACAAATTTTAAGAGAAAGTTAAGCCGGAAAGGTAAGTATACAGTACAAGGACATTTAACATTGAGTAAATGGGTACCTCGGTAATTTGACGACATATCGCCAAATTTGGCGATATTTGGGTCCGGTCCCTGTATCGCTGTAATATGTATTGAAATTGAATCGATGAAATTAACCGCTATATTAACTGTAACCGTAACTCCCCACTGTTATTTCTTTCCAGTAATTTCGAGAAGCAGAAAATACTAGAAATATATCGCAGACGGTTGAAAACTATTTAAGGCGCTAAGAGAGAGCGTCTGCTTTCAATTGTGTAGTTAGCTGCTGTTGTTATAGTTGCGAGTTCAGGGTGAGAGCGGATTAGCTTTCTCTTGAGATGTGCTTTGCATTGCGTTGTGTTTAACATTCTTAGTAGTTTGTAGTGTAACTACGGATTATACTGTTTGATTCTGTGAACACTTGTACGAATATTTCTGTAGAAAATTCCAGAGTTCTGAAATATTTCTTTCGATAAAAATAAATTTTCTTAACCTATTATCGGACTTGTGCATTCCGTCTATTACGAAGCTGTAAGCGAGCAACAATACTAATAATGCAAATAGTTGTAAAAGGCCAGACATATTATAAATCACGTAAGCTAGATGTATTATATGTTCTAAGAGGGGATAAAAGGGGCACAGAGGAGGAGCTATCTGATTATCAAGAAATTTCATACCACGCGAATAGTTTTCGAGCCAACAAGCAATGATTGAATGTTGAATGATTGAATGGATAGTTTGAGCTACAGAGCATTACAAATCAGCATCCAGGTAGTGTATACAGAAGGAGCGTAGGGTTTTACTTATTTAATTACAATGTTCTATCTTAGAATTCCACGAACACTAAAAAGCGAATAATCGCTTAAGTGTGTGAACAAACACGTAAGACTTAAGAAGGGTTAACTACCTTTTATTTCTCAGAATAAATACAATCAACTCCTAACTCGGAGTATACACAAAACCTCCACTTAAACGTGTCTGATTATAGCACCAGAAAAGCAGCGGCCGATCTAAGGAGACAACAACCCATTTTATGCCCATTTTCCTGCACTTAATGCAACTAAGTGGGTTTGTCCCTACTGAAAAACCCTCGTATTAGGCAGAGGGAGATCACAGTCAATATGGTCACAGGTAACTCTCTCTGACTGGCCTGGAGAACTGGGCCATGAATCCGACTCTTAGCCAAAGCCCGTCTATAGAAAATTCTATTTACGAGCTCTATAAATTTACTTGCAAGTCTGAGGCTCCAAGTCCCACACCGATTCTTAGACACAGACTGTAATTTCCTCCATAAAGCCCCCCACCGACTTGCCGGGCTGGAGGGGTTACTACTCCCTGTTCTTGGCGTTTGATAAGGGACGTGACCTGATCACCTGAAGATCTGAATGGTCGTCAAATTGCTCCCGACAGTGCTACATGGGTTGCCGTCATGTCATGGCATTACCTAGCAAACCCGGTGCTCTCCCGCACCGTGCTACAGAAGCATCAGTTCTTGGAATCACGCCAATCCCCCTTCACCAGAGCGTACAGATGATCCAACCCCGGGTTCTTGAACCGCCAGGCTCGTTATTTTATAGGCCCGTGGCCGAGACTGCTTATGATCCTAGTCTAGACCTAAGACTAGATCCTAGCTAGTAGCTTCACAGAGTTCTCTGGGTCGACCCCTGGGGGGTATCTAAAGAGACGAAAGAATAGTTGCAGCGAACTTTCGCATCACTTAATTCGTTATTATCAACGATCCAACGTGCAGCCGGAAAACCAGTTGCTGCAACAACCGCGATAGGTAAATGAAAGAACAGAGTCTGCGTTCATGACGCCCACCGTGCCATCTACCCCTCACCTATTCACACCGACAAGCACATTCGCAGCGATGTCAGACTCTTTCGATGTAGAATCTCACCGTTTGAGGTAGAATTATCTTCAGCGATGCGTCCCGTTTCGAACTGAGCTACGATTCGATGACCAACGAAGACGTGCGTAGAGATGTCCAGCACAGCGGTGGGAAAATGATCCAAGTGTAGCCCATCACCCAGTTCGACAATCGAATCCAAAGTGCATTCCATTCGATAATCGGACCTTTCTGGGTGACATCTGTAATACCTCTACAGTACGGCAGTATATCAACGATATTCTCCGCCCCATTGTGTGGGGTCAAATACTTGCATTGCCAGTTAGATCTCCAGATCAATAGCTTACATTTCGAGTCTGACGACTAGGCGCGTACGATGACATCACCGATCTAACTCGGCGTTTGGAGAGTGTTGGCAAGAAATCTCGCTTGAAGTCGTCTACTAAGTCTACGAGCCAATGCCTAAACCGATAACACTTTGAATAAGGGCCAGAGATTAGACAACGTTTTACGGATTTATTTTTTATATATAGTTGTATCTCCTAAAGGGGACTCCGATACCTTTTCAATGATTTTCTTTATTTATGAACTTTCATCTAATTTTTATGAGTGCTTTTGTAACAATTTAATTTAACAATTAAAATGTCTTCCTTCTCCTGCAGTTTTCAAAGTTTTCGACCCATTTATTATTGCACTTATTAGAGTGTTCTTAATAGCTTTGAGGGTGGATTTTGCAATTAATGAATTAGTTTAAGAAAAAATAAAAAGCACATTTTTATGTTAAAACTTTTTAAAAAAATGTGATCTCAATCACATTTTCATTTCCAATGATTTTTCTTTTCACTATTTTGTAAAACCCATCCTTGTTTCTATTCAGTATATGATTTTAAACAAGCAGTAAAAATATTAAACAATTTAATCCCTATCTGTATGAGATTTAGGAATTTAAGTAAAAGGATTTGTTGAAAAAACGCAGTTTGAAGTATGTAAACTGTCTGAATGGTCATTCAATGATTTCAGATTTCTTAAAAGTTTTATTACTGAATTTAAAGATATATATATAATAAAAACTAGTACTGTTCAAATGGTTAATATAAACATAAATTACAAGCCTTTGTTTAAAACCTTATCTGGCAAGAAATATTGCAAAATATCACAAAATGCGAGTGGAATTTTTCTTTACCAGTATTTGTTTTTAAAGCACGTTCAAAATAATTTTAATACATGAAATAATTACAGTATATTTTCTAAAACACTTATAATGAGAATTAATTACATTAATTTGTCGTTTTATTCATTTTTCAAAAAGCGAAATTTGAAGCGACACAAAACATTTTACTTAAAACCACTCAGCGGCATATGTGATTTCTTCTCTTCTTTTAGCCATTTGCTCTCGTACATAAATTGGATTTTAAACTAATTTAGATGTATTTTAATTAATTAAAGAGTTTAATGTTTGTTCCAGCACTATTTCAACAATGCTAGAATTAGAAATTTTATTACTTTCATTACGCCATCTCTTTCTCTTCGTGTCTTATCAGAAATAATTTCAATTTTTGACGAAGCATTGTAAAGTTGACTGCTAATACACATAGATAAATTTGCTGAGCTGAATATATATATATATATATAACATATATAATTTTCATATCTGAGAACTGTTTGAATATTTTTATTATTTTACTTTTCGCGTCAGCCTTACTAGACCTTTTGTGTTTTAGAATTTTACTTTCAATTAAGCTTTAGGTTTTATTTGCAGTCCTATGTTTATTTTTCAATTAATTTTTATTATTTATTTTGAATTTTCTTTCAATGTTTTTGAAAATGCAGTCATGTAGAGAAAAGGGGCAAATCTAGTTAGACTGTTATTAAGTTTAAAATTGTAAAAAATCATTTCAGTACGCTTAATTCCGTTTAAAGTAGTTTTATCAGATGAATCATACATGGGCAACTTGGTTGAAAGATTAAGACACTTAGACACTAAGACACACATCTGCGCGAACGATATGTGCAGATGTGAGAATTTGAGAGACGTCGTGTATTTGGGCTTAAAGAAGTCGGTTGGTCTTATCGAAGAATAGCTCGACATTTGATCAGGAGCGATGCCACTATTAGACGATGTTGGCAGGAATAGGTGAACCATGGCCGCACACAGCGTCAAGAAGGAAGCGGTAGGCCTAGAGAAACTACAGAACGTGAAGACGGAGCAATCGTCAGAGCGGCACTCACAGCCCCAGATATATCATTATCATCGATTGTACGTGCAACTAGTGCTTCGGTGACTGCAAGGACCATTCATAGACGGCTCACAGAAAGGGGGCTAAAGTCACGGCCGACTACCATTGACCTCTGTACAACGTCAAGCCCGTTTGCATTGGTGTCCGGCTCATTCGCACTGGAATGTCACTGACTGGAGTAGAATAGTCTTCAGTGATGGGTCTCGCTTTGAACTGAGCCCCCAATGACCAGCGAAGGCGAGTCTGGAGACGCCTCGGACAGCGGTGTGATACCAACCTGACTGTCTTCCGGCAGGCAGGCCGACAACCAGGAGTGATGGTCTGGGGTGCCATTTCATTTCATAGTAGGACCCCTTTGGTTGTCATCCGTCGCAACCTTACAGCACAGCGGTACGTCGACGAAGTTCTAAGGCCTGTTGTGTTGCCTTCATGTCACGCCACCATGGGCTTACATTTCAGCAAGATAGTGCCACTTCACATGTTTCTACTGCTTGCCTTAGTGCTTGCCGAACATTACCTTGGTCAGCAAGGTCGCCGGATCTCTCTTCTATTGAGCACATTTGGAGCATTATGGGCAGGGCCTTACAACCAGCTCTGGATGTTGACGATCTAACGCGCCAGCTGGACAGAATTTGGTACGATATCCCTCAGGAGGACATGGGCAATCTCTATCAATCGATGCCAAGCCGAATAACTGCTTGCGTAAGGGCCAGAAATGGACAAACGCGTTACTGACTTTTTCACTTTGTAAAGCTCTGTCAACTCAATAAATCGTCCAATTTTTCTCAAACTGTCATCATTTGTTTTTCTGTACATGTACATCACTTCTACCGATTTTCGTCCCATTCGGATAACTCCTTCTTGGTACATTTTTTTTTTGTCTAAGAGTGTATAATTCAAAACATGAATTAAAGAATTTATACTTTTTGAACTAGCAGCAATAACTTTGCGAAATGGAAATATGCCAAGCCACGCGAATGATGAAGGAAGAACTTTACACTATATGGAATTTAATTACCTCTGAATAGTCGAAAAGTTTTGGATAATAGTAATGATAAAGTGCTTGAGCAGTTTAAGGTAACGAACTGGGAAAAGAAAAATTTGAAACTTTTCAGATTACGCCCAAAGGGGCATTTTTTAACCTTATGCGTGTTACCTTTATTTATTAAATATCACGTTCTTCTCACTTAAATCATAAAATTCAATTAAACGACAATGTCGCAAAATATCTCAAAACAGCCATATCTTTAGAATTTTCGATGCAGACCCGCTCGGTGGGGATAAAAATGTTTTTTTTTCGTACAGTTTGCCATTGCTCTCTTTGAAATCTTTGAGTTTCTTCGTCCAAAACTCATAATTGCTTTACAAAATATGAAATAGGTAATGAAACAAATTCCAAATTAGGGCTTCCAGATGCCCATATTCGGGTGGAGACGTACGCTATTCAAAATTTGTCGACTCTAGGTTCCGTTTCTTTATCATAATGCGAGAAACATATGTACATTTATGCAAATTCTTCATTATTTAATTTCTTAAATATAAAACAGAGCTGTAATATTTGGGGACAACAATTTGAAAAGTAAAACGCTACAAAATGCCAAAACGAAATTAATAGCCCTTCCGGGCTAATGCGCTCGGAGCTAAAAATGGAAATACTAACTCATATGCAACATTAAGAGCAAAATACATTTCTTGTACTTATTACCGAAAACTTAAGTAAAGATGAAAATCGGTAAAAAATGTATATGCACTGTTTCCAAATGCTTCATATTTTTCAATACATTCAATGTATTTTGATTATTTGAAAGACAAATCTGAAACATTCCTACCTAGACTGAAAATTTCGGAATGGATCCTTCGCAAGAAAAAAAAAATCTTCTGGCACAAAACTGGTGACAGCTGCGAGATAAGACAATTTGGCAGGCCATCTGGGTGATTAATTATTTGGTAACGCAAAGACGTTCTTATTTGGAAACACCCAGATATGTGGTGCAAAGCTGACGTTCGCAAACACCTACATCATACTCCCACATAATTTTCACTAATTCCTATACTATACTGCTAATCCATGAGCATAATCCTTAGATTGTTATTAAACAACTACGCTGTAATATGACTTAGAATTTTATTTTTTGAGGTTTCCACGTGAAGAGATTTGAAGGGAAAATGCCGAAAACGCTTCATTTGAAACTAATAATAATTGATTCCTCTTTGAAGGTTACTATCCAATGATTTTGTAACCAACACTAATGCCTCTTCGCACAGTGCTATGACACTTACATTCAACACTCATGTCCATAAATTAAGGATAATTCGGAGTCACGCGGAAATCGAACTCTAAAATAAATATATCACCTGTAAAATCACTACACACATCTTCAAGAATCATATGCAAATTTCAGAAAGTAACCAGATGACACCGATGGTACGTCACAATGACGAGAGTGTAAGAGAGGGATATAGAAGGAATACAGGCAAAGAAGTAAAATTGTTCGCAGGCGCTTTATAAGCATTTCCGTGCAATAACCGAATAGTTATGATACAAAGGACGCATTTGAATGATTTTTTACCTGGTAGAAATGATTGGCCGTCTGGAATGGGGGCGTACCCAACTGGAAGTAGACGAACTTGGAATTGCTCAGAGTGTCATTTCCAGGCTTCGGCAACGATTCTAAGATGATGGTCATGTGAATAGACGTTACAGCACAGGTCGGCCCAGAGTTACGACGCCGAACGAGGACCGGTATTTGGCAGTTACTGCCAAAAGAAACAGGCGGAGCACAGCCTCAGACCTGTCTCGTCGGCTCTCTTCGGCCACTGGTACGACAATTTCGAGGCAGACCGTGTACAGACGCTTAGGGCAGATTGGTCTGTATACTCGTAGACCTGTCAGATGCGTTCCACTTACTGCAACTCACTGTCGCCTGCGGTTAGCCTGGGGTAGAGAGCATGCATGGTGGACATCGCAACGGTGGGCTTGTGTGATGTTTTCCGACGAGTCCAGGTTTAGCTTGCACTCTGATTCTCGCCGGACTTTCATATGGAGAGCTCCAGGTACCCGTTAACACCAAGAAACCATCATCGAACGACACCGTTACGGTGGTGCAGGAGTGCTCGTTTGGGGTGGAATTATTCTGGGTTCCAGAACTGACCTGCATGTTCAAATTGGAACCATGACAAGCCAAATCTATCGGACGTCATTCTGAATCTAGAACAACATGTACGTATGTTTCGGGGCGCCATGGGCGCACAATTTCTGTTTATGGATGACAATATATATATATATAACATATATATATATAACCGTCCTCACCGTGCAAACATCGTAAGCGAATGCCTTCTGTCGAAGGATATCACCCGTACGGACTGGCCAGCATTCTCACCGGACTCGAATGCAGTAGAGCACGTGTGGGACATGCTCGGGTGACGAGTTGCAGCCCGTCAACCTTCTCCTACATGCCTACGGGAACTTCGGAGAGCATTGCTTTTTGAGTGGTATAATAGCCCCCAAGAGCAGATCGATTATTTGATACTGAGCATGCCTAGGCGTTGTACGGACTGTATTGCATCGTCTGGTAGACATACAATGTATTAATAATCATGAAAATCATGTAATATTGGTTTTTTGTAAATAGGTTTTTTTTGTAATTTGCTCGAGGGAGAAAAAATTGCTAATTGTTTTAATAATATCAAACATATAGCATCTTTTTCGGTCTTTGCCTTTTGTTTAATAAATAAGCTTTACAAATAAGTCAAATTTGTTTTGCTTCTAACTCTTCCTTTGCCTGATTTTGCATTATCCTTAATTTATGGACATGAGTGTATTTCCTTATATTCAGAGGCTTCTATTGGCTCAGGATTACTCTGTAGGCCACAGATATTTGCCCAAGAATGTCTCTATTACGATCCCTAGTTTGCTTTCATATTATGGACTTAGTGTCGTTATTATTCTAGTCTCTGTAGAAGATTCTGGTTTTATATATGTTACCGTAAAAGACCGAAATTGGAGAATGTCAACATTCACCAAATACGTCGGTGAAAGATCGAATATTGCATTACATTCTTGTACATTCGGACCCTCACCGGTGCATGTCGACCATCACAGATATGCTCCGGTGTAGGTCGAAAAGAGAGGCGACTGGCCGTTTCCCATCAATGCAGTTGTAAAAGCGAGGACCTCTCGTGCAATTCAAAGTCTCGTAATAGTTTAAGTTGTTGCAATGAATCAGATTTGAGTCACATAATTTAGTAAGTTTTTTATGACTATTTTTTTATTTTCTCATTGACTACGTACTGTATAATCAAGTAAGTTTTTTAACTTTTATTATTTTCCTTTCTCCTTTTGAATGTATTGTGTGTTTTTTCGCGACTGAATGACGGAGAAGAAAATATAATATTCTCATATATTCAACATTCACCATTAGTACATGGCGAATGTCGACATTCACCGGCGTAAGTCAGAAATAAGAGTATTTGGAAAATATTTCGGAAATACACCAAGCGACTACGTGAATGTTGACATTCACCGGTGAAAGTCGGCATTCTCCGTATTTCGGTGCTTCACCGTAACAAAAAAGAAAAACATGAAAGGTTTCAGATTTTAAATTAAGTCCAAAGGGGCGTTTTTAAACATTTTGTGTTACCTTTATTTATTAAATATCACGCGCTTCGCACCTAAACCATAAAATTCAGTTCAACAAAAATATCGCAAAATAATTTTAAATTGAGCATATCTTTAGAATTTCCGATACACAGTCTCACGCGCTGGGATAAAAATGTTTTCTCTATACAGCGTTGCCATTGCTCGCTTTGGAATCCTTGAGTTTGTTCATCAAACATTCGTTAGTTTTACAGTTTTACAAAACACGAAGTCGATAATAAAACAAATTCCGAATTTCAAATTTGGGCTTCCGAATGCCCATATTCGGATGGAAACGCTCCATATTCAAAACTGAATGGCTCTAGGTACCGTCGTTTTATCACAATGCGAGAAACTTACACACATTTATGCAGATTATTCATTATTTAATTTCTTTAAATATACACAGGGCGAAAATATTGGGTAGCAACAACTTGAAAAGTGAAACAACGCTTTTAGTGAATCAACGGAAAATGCCAAAACGAAATGAATAGTCCTTCTGGGCAAATTGCCCCTTTGGACTAATAAATAAATTTAATTAATCGCTATAAATTGCTTAATACTTGAGCTAAATCTACAAAGTAATAAAATAATAATTTATTTTCTAACAGATTATTTAATACATTATCTCCTTTGACAGAAGCGGTTAGAATTTTACTGAAATTAAGTAATTCATTAGCATATTAAAAATAATTGAGTCGATGTAAATTGGAAACGTTAAAAAGGCATAATTAAAAGTGAAATTGCAACCAATAAACGAAGTAATTATCGTCAATGACCAGAAATGAGTTGACCTTTCAAGGGGAACAAACTAACTTCCGATCAATTAACAATAATTAATAAAAGTGTTTCGTCATTTTTTCAAGTAAGAATCATGAAAAAAAAACTTTTTAGTAAGATGAGTTTAAGTGAGATGAATTGGAGTAAAATTGCTAATTAGAATTCAGTAAGAAATGGGCTGTACGCTGAAGTTTTAAAATCAGTCTAAATCGGTATATATTCTTATATTGAGAAAATTGTCCCCGACACTTACGCCTTTTATCATATTAACTCAACGCAAACTTTGTAAAAATACTGAACACAATGCAGTCTTTATAAGAGTAATTAAACAAGGAAGAAAAGATGAATAAAAATATATTCCCATAAAACTTAATATTATAAATAGGAAATATTATAAACGTATGAAAAGAAAATGTACATAATATACACTGAAGACCAGAAGATGAATTAATTAACTTGCGTGTTTGCTAGCTGTTAAAGAGATACATGCCCGTTATTTTTTTTCCAAACTCAGAATGGAATTTGGAATTCGAACCGGGATTGAGAATGGAGGGGTAGAGAGAGAGAGAGTGCGTAGGCGGGAATCTAGTTTTAGAATGCGCGAGAGAAGTGGTCTTGGTACTTTGGCAAACTTTTGAGCCTAACATGCGTCTGTTGAAATTTTGATTTTAAACTGACCAAACAAAGTAAACTAATTAATTTTTGGCCAACTGTCGTAGTGGAAAGAGGAAAAAAGTACAAGGAATTTGCACTGCTCAAGAGCTGCTAAGCAGATACATGAAACAATCCCATTTTTTTAGTAACGGCTCTAAAGAAAATGGCAAAAATACGTTATATACAATAACTACGTATAATCTTACGTTATATACAATAACTACAGTAATTACAGTATTTACAAATCTTTTAACTGATAGTCATCCAATATATACAGTCTTTTAAGGTTTAGGAATAAATTTTCATATCCCTATCAGCCAAAAGGTTTAGAGTGAGCATTTAACGTCTGCTCTTTTAATACAGATATTAATAAAGTTATTTGGCACTTCATTACTTTTAAGAATTTTAATTAGTAGTAGAATTTCGTATTGTAGATCTGTTGTAGCTATACAACTACTTCTAATGCGTTGTATTTGATTTATTATAGTATTACTAATAACTTTCTTTTAAATGCTGAGTCCAATTCATTAATTTCTTAGTATTAAAATTTAATCTGCGTGTTTTGCAAACAGTAAAATCTTTTTGTAGTTAATTATTTGGAGATCCAAATCCATACATTTGTGAAGTGTTAGTTTTATTAAGAGTAAGGCAGTCTGGATAAATTTGTGAATTTTCAGTCTCGCTAAAATTATTAAAAGTATTACGATCACGTATATATCTGTAAGTAAGGGCGTAGTAAATTAAATCGTGGTATTTTTTTTTAGAAACGATGATAGCGTGTAGATACGTAGCATGTTGAATTAGTTATGAACAGCAAACCTGGAAGTCGAAGCCTATTAAGTATTCATCTTTATTTTAATTGACATTTGTGGCCACAGTTTGCTTGGAACTCTAATCTTGCGTATTCTACTTGGCATTCTAATCGTGTCTGTTCAAGAACATTTACATTTTTCATACTATCGCGTCAGGAAAAAAAGCAGCACCACTGTGTCCAAGCGGGAACAGAGGTAAGAGAAAAAGTGCGCAGTCATCCAATATGGAAGCTCATCCACAGAAAGTTTGGGTTTAGGTTCCGAATTAGCTGCATCGTCGGCGTTACGCAAGACATATGATATTGTTGCGTTATACGGGTTCGTGGATTTGAGAGTATCCGATGAAAACACGATGCAGAACAATAAAAAGCACAATTTATTTACAAGAATCACTATTTACAGCACAGTTCCAAAATTACCTTTAAAAGCGTCGAAAATCTACAATAAATACGCTGAAACAATCAGCAACACAGCTTCAGGCTGTAACTGTAAAGGTAGCTTCACGGCAACACTAAACTTATAATAAACACCGTGGAACAATCACCAATACACGGTCGAGGTATACTGTAAAGGTAGCTTCACGGCAAAGCACTATCTCGATCGCTTTCCATTCACCAAAACTCTCGCGTAGCTTAGCACTCACAGTAAGCAGCGATTCTCACAATTCTCACACTGCCGGCTCTCAGAAACGCAAGGGTTTATATAGCTTTTCCTTAGGTTCCACAGGTTTCGAGAAATATCTCGACAGGAAGTTATTCTAGAAGCTTCCCGATTGGACCATGGGATATCGCCAATTTGGTCACCAAATGGGCGATAAAGTCGCCAATCTGGCAACCCTACCATACACTATTTTATGGCAACCCTAGTGCTATGCCGGAGAGTTTACATACAGGCGCAACCGCCGAAATTTTCGCAACAATATGGATTAATCTAGAAATGACGCAGTCTAGAAAAATGCATTACTATTTTTTCGAATGGACGGCGGGGGGGGGCGAATAAGCGGCTATTGGTAGTTTAAATTATTATTTTTGATTGATGTATTTTTACTTCCGTTATATACATAATTAACTAATTAAAATGCCGGTACTGGTTACGATTTTTAAAGTGTATGGAACTAAAGAATTGTAGTTTTATGGAGTTGGATGAAGCGGATATAATGTTCCATTATGTAGCGAAAATTCTTCCCATATTTCTATGTTAACTCGATAATAATACATGTTTGAGATATAACCCCTTAAAACGTTCCTTGCTTCACAAACGGAGAACGCGAAAAGAAACCACAACACAACGCAGCATGGACTAGAGAAAGGAAAACATAAGCGCCAAAAAAAACTCTCTACGAAAACTCTTCGCAGCGGGTCAAGCACGTGTCGCCTCGAGTCGTGTGAATTCATTAGATGGAATATTAATTGAAGAACTGGACTGCTCGAAACTCACTGGAAGGTTCCGCGCAATAACGAAGCGTTACAAGAGACGGATAAAATGAGAAATTATAAGGCCACCATCAGTTTCATAAATAAGAAACGAAAAAATGTTAATAGTGCTAACAAAAAGTAGATAATATAAAGTTTTCCTTTGCTGATATAAGTAGGAAACCTGTTTCTTTTAGACGCTGCAAAAAGTTAAGGCAGTCCTCATTCTAGCATGTCTTCGTGGTATAACGGTAGCACAATCGACGCGTATTCGAGAGGTCCAGGTTCGAGTCCCGGCGAGTACATTGCCCATTTTTCATGTCTCCTGCTATAAATAACCTTATGATTCTACAAATTTTAACATAAAAAAAATTCAACAAGTTGTCACTACTAAGAAAAAAAAAATCTGGAAAAGGGGAAATAATTTTCGAATCTCACATCCTTTCTTCGATACTTTATTCTTGAGGAAAGATGCATGACCTAAAATGTTCCGTTCTAGACGTTCTAAACTCCTACCATCGCAAGCGATTGACGCAAGGTATAACAGCGCTCGTGGTCTAAAAGAGATTTTCTAAAAATCTCGCTTGGCAGTCAACGTGTTAAACACATCCTGTTTTGGTTTCTATTTGCTTTGGTATTTTTCGCTTTTAGCATTCTTTCGATTCGTGGACCTCGCCTCTGTTTTGAATTTCCCACAGAGGAGTGTTCGGGGAGATTCCTGGTTTTTATTCGATTAGATACCTTTTGTTGAAAGACAGATCTCAGTGAGGTCTCACCTTTGACAGACAAACGAACGACCGTCAAAACCACAGCTCGATATTCGGAAAATCTCGAGATCTCTCAGTCTCCAACAAAGTCGCGTATGTTTCAACATTTTGTTTGTTTCCTTCATACGTTTTTTGCTTCGGAATATCTCAGCATTTGTGAATTTTGGTTCTTCTGCAAAGGAGAAAAGCTTTCATAGGTCCATTGTTCCCGATTCTCGATACTCTCTTTGAATCTTCCGAGTTGCTCTGATAAAAGAGACTACGCGAACATAAAAAAGGAACAACAGAGTGCCTTTCATTTCTTTATGCTTGCCCAATAAATTACAGTTATCGTCTTGACGTTGCCTAGTAGATGAAGTCATCAAAAACCGAAGAAGAAATAAAATCAAGAGTGCATATTTTTTTTAACTACTTTCTTTCTCTGTCCTGCAGGATAGATTGGGCCGATGAGAGCACATAGGTCTACCGTTCAAAAGAGTTCGCATTTATTTTATGGTGACCTTTGAGAGTCTATCAAACATCGCGCCGTTTTTTACCACCTGCCGTGCGGAAATCGCCCATTCTGACTTTTAAAGAAGACTTTCCTCCTTTCGCAAAGCTTAGTTCTGGGCTCTTTTTTATTATCATTATCATTATTAACGCCCGACCCTTTTGAAAAGTTCGTTCGAAATATATTTTTTCTTCTTCCCAGAAACAAAGTGACTCCCTTCATTTTAAATTCAGTGATAGTAAATGAAATATTTTAGATTTGTCTCTTGTTTTTTTTTTGTTGGGGGGAGGGAGGGGGTAAGTTCAATCTAGTGCGTCATTCATTGTCGAATTTTTGTTGGAAGAAAATGGTAAGATCCGTTTATACATTGGCAGTGGCTGGATTGTAGTGAAAGGTTTTCATCACTATTAAAAAATCACATGCTTTTTTTAAGTAAATAATAATAAAAAAGAAATCTGATATGTACAACACATGATTTTCTTGCACGGAATATTAAATTATCCGCAATTTTTCCTGCATTGCATTCAAACTTATTTCCTCGAATTATATTAAAGTTCTATTCCTCGTTCAATTAATTAATTCGGTTGTGACATCGCGAGAAGGCAAAAAATACGTAAAACCTCAGAATATCTTCATTAAAAGTTTAAAAGATATAGCAAAATACAAAATATCGAATACAGCTAAAGCAATTAAAAAAACCATTTTTGCAATTAAAATTAGAATTTCTACGCAAAAACAAACAATTCGACCAGTGGGCAAGAAGGCAGATTTTTTGGTGCAGAAAACTGAAAATTTGGTCCCACTCTGAAAAAAGACACTAAAGGTGCAGACACTGACTTAATCCACTATTCTGGTGTTTCAAATGTAAACAAATATGGCTGCTATGGTAAAAAAATTAGGTTTAGCTGCAATTAAACAAATTTTAAATTGTTGATAATTCTACAACTATTGCATTAAGATTAACTAAAGTTTTAAAAACTTTCCCCGGAAGATAAGAACAACGTAATTCAATCATTTTTAAAGCAAAAAATGCATAATTTACCAACATACAAGAATAAAAAACTGTGCTTACTGAGACGAGTAACAGAGTATATATATATTTATATACAGTGTCTCGCAAAAGTGATGGGACATTTGTGCTTTACAAAAGGAAACTGTTATAAAATAAATTTAAAAACATGTAAAATTTTTTGTGGGTGTGTTTCATACTTAAATTTAGTAACAATTATTACATAACATACATTTCCTCAAAATATTAAAATATTAATTTAATAAAAATACAATTGTTTAGAACGGAGCAAAAAATGCCTGACATAAGTGGTGGGACACCATTAGACTATGCAGCAAAAATCGTCTAAAAATATTTTTTGGGTTTCTTATTTTTACTCAAAAGTAATTGGCAATAATTTATAAAATCGTCTGCATTATTTCTTTCCAGTTTGTTTTGGAAGTTTTCGGTTTTTTAGCTCTGTGCAGCCATGAATGCTAAACGAAAAAAAACTTTGCCTGAAATTCGAAAGTTAGTTATTAATTTGCATATTGAACGTGAAAAATCTATTAGAGAAACTGCCGAAACAGTTCACTTGAGTCATTCAACCGTTTTCAATATCATTAAACAATATAAAAAGAATCATATGATTCAGGATAAAAGAAGACCTGGCCGACCATCAAAGCTATCCGATGGAATAAAGCGAATTATCGTTCGAAATATTAAAAAAAAATCCAAGAATGAGTTGGAATAAAGCGAATTATCGTTCGAAATATTAAAAAAAAATCCAAGAATGAGTGCTCCTAAAGTTGCTGCTGATTTACGAGCATTATATGAAGTAATTGTTAATCCTGAGACTATTAGAAGAGTAATTCGATCTACTGGATATCACGGTAGAGCAGCTGGGAAAAAATTCTTCGTAAGTGAAAAGAATAGAAAACTCAGACTGGCTTTCGCAAAATCCAGCATAAATAAGAATTCTGATTACTGGAATGAAGTTTTATTTGCTGATGAGAATAAATTTAATATATTTGGTTCTGACGGTAGAATCTTGGTGTGGAGAAAACCCACACAAAAACGTCGTTCAGATGGAATCAAGAGCGGTCAAAATGGATATTTTCGTTGAAATAAGATACCGGAAAATTTTCGTGATTACAGCACTATTTTTACTTCATGCAACGAAGTAAAAATATAATGGAGGAAAATTCTTGTCGTTTAATGTTGCGGACATGTCAGAGATTCTTGTTGAAAATCTTTAGTGTTATTCGTCGATGAGAGGGGGTATTTAAAGGATACCACTATTATTTTGAGTTTTATCTTTGATTTTCTCGCTTGTTTAAGATAGGTACGGGCTTCAACGTTTGATGTACGTATCTACCGTAATGTATTATATAATTATACAAATTCAGGCAAAATTGGGGAGGAAAAGATCGTGCGCTTCCCCCCCCCCAATCTAAGCAAAAATTTTTACTGTCATAACAGGTACTCTTTTTTTGTCCAGATAGTTGATTTTATAACAGAAAATACGATAAATTAACAGCACAAATTTAACAGAAACTGAATTCTGTAAAAGCAAAATGTATAAGTGCTACGGTGCTGTGGAAGAATTTTAGCCATTGTTCAATGACGCATTTGACTAAAACTGCATTTTTATCCTGTTTTTGACTATTTTTGCAAAAATGTATTTTTTTTAATATTTGAAAGAACATTTTTATGATCATTATCGTCATTACTTTCAATTTTCACGTAAAACAATAAAGAAAATAAGATCATTTTTTGCGAAATGAAATTTAGTGTACTACTGTTGATGAAATGTAAGGAAAATGCCGATTTAAAATATTGCACCAAAATTAACTTCCGTTTCGAATACGGTATAACTGTTACCATACCAACGGGCTGAAGGGTGTGGTGACGGCAGACGTCAGTCACCGGATCAGCAGTCACGGGGACCATTTTCTATTCTCCGTGCAGAAAAAAAGGCAGGCTAATTATTATTTCAACTAATAGTGCAGCAACTTCTGAATGAGTGTGACTCACTAATATGAGTGCGACTATTCTACAATAATGCATCTACGTCGAAATGTAGAAAACTTTTGCACAAACAGATCAAATCTTCTTGTTCTCATGTTCTGGGGAAAGTGGAAAGTGGAATATCTGGGATGCAACCAAAAGGATAAACGTATAAATCAGTGGCATTTTAATGCTCTGAATATTTTATAAAAGTAGCCTCGAAAGCAGCAATTAAAATAAAATCTGAATTTGCGTAGGAGATTTTGGTATAAACAGATAGAAGCCAATCTCTTGCTGGTTAAATTTTAAGGATTTTTAATAAAATCAAATATTAGACATTTGCTTTCTCCTTTCAGTTTGCTTGGTATTAAAAAATTGCATTTTATCGTGCACCCGACGGATGTTATTTGCAGTATGATTAGCTGATGATTTATCCTAATTCCTTTCAAATATTACCCTACAAAATATTTTATGGAAAATTTTAACATATTATCCAACAGTTCTTTGCACTTAGACATTGAAGAAGCAGAATTAACTATATTAACATAATATTCGTCCTAGCCTCATACATCCATACAGTAGTGCGGCCGCATTCTTAATATTGTGTTGTTTCCGGAAGATATAATTATAAGTAAGAAAAAATGTTCCTGTTTTTACTTCCTTGTACGAAGTAAAGGAATAATCGCGAAAATTTTCGGGTATCCTATTTCAACGAAAATATCCATTTTGACCGCTATCGAATGCAATTTAACGTTTTTGCGTGACATCTGCATGTAAAGATAGAATAAAGAACTCTTTTTTCCCAAAATGGGTTGCAAAAAGGACTTAAAATGGAAGAAGAGATTTTTTCATAACGTCTGTGCGTACGTACGTATGTATCTCGTATAGCTCAACGAGGATAAACCAATAGCCTCAGAACGCTGAAATTTTGTGTATAGGACTGCTATAACGTGTCGTTGTGCACTTCCCTTTTTGGTTCCAATAGGTTGCCCCCAAAGTATATACACTGGTTATCATAAGTTAAGGGAAAATTACAAAAATAGCGATAACTCCCTCAAAAACAACCCAAAGCGTGTAAAATTTTAATATGTTACCAAGTGAGAGTAGCTGAGTAAAACTGCAATATCCAAATTAGTGGCACTACACTCGGAATACTTCATCTGCGAGGAGCATAAAAGTCCGTGTTTGAGAGCAAGCCCACATATTTCACCGTGATAGCGACATCAGAAATCTGAGATAGCTAATTCGTAACAATGACCTCCAGGCATCATTTGCTTGCAGAACTAGGATGGAGAGCCATTGGGAGACTAGAGGCAGGACAAAGTCAAACAGAAGTGTCAAGATGGCTAAACGTGAGTCCTTCTGTGGTTCATAGACTTTGGAGGCAATTTCAAACCACAAATTTGGCATCCGGAAGGTTCAGCCAAGGACGGCCAACTGCTACGACGAGCGCCGATGACCGATATTTGACATTATGTGCACGCAGGAATAGAACTGCTACTCTTCTTAGATCTTCTCTTGCTGCAGCCACCGGAAGGTTGGTGTCAACGTCAATCGTGCGTAGAAGGCTTCACGAAGGTGGTCTGCATGGGAGGCAACCAGCCATTTGCGTGCAGCTCATGTCACGGCATGAGCTGCACGCAAATGGCTGCAGCTCCGTCTGCGGACCGTTTGCAGTGGGCACGACAACATGTCCACTGGACGCCTGATCAATGGAGGGCTGTTATCTTTACGGATAGGTCCAGGTTTAGTCTAGAAAGCGATAGTAGGCGTTATTTGATATGGAGAGAACCTGGAACCCGTTATCATCAGTCAAACATCAGTGAAAGAGATGCACACAGAAGAGGCAGTGTCTATGTTTGGGGTGGCATCTGTTTGGGCGGACGCACAAAGAGAGATTTATAGAGATGACATTCTTGATGCTTATATGCGCCCATATGCTGGGGCAATAGGTGATGCTTTCCTGTTACAGGACGACAACGCAAGACCACACAGGGTTCGCATCGTAGACGATTATCTTCAACAGGAAACAATTATGCGCATGGAGTGGCCAGCTAGATCCCCTGACTTGAATCCTATCGAGCACGTTTAGGATGCTTTAGAGAGAGGTCTAGCTGCTCTCAATCCGCCCCCTCAGACACTCTGCCACTCTTGCAACTGCTTTGCAAGAGCAATGGCTCTCGCTTCCTATGGAACTGATAGACTGCATAATTGAAAGCATCTCACATCTCTGTATGTGCTGTATTGCTTCTAGAAGCGATCATATTCCATATTGAAGGTACTTTTCCTGTAGCAAATTGACACATTCGATTTGTTCATTTTATACATGTGCTAATTTCTATACTACCATAATTGTCTGGTAATTTCTTTTTATGCTATTTGATACCTTACTATGCGTTGTATATTGTGGGTAAGTTTCATAAAATTCTACATGTAACTTTTTCAGTAGCAGCGGTTTTTGTGATTTTTCCTTAATTTATGATAACCATTGTCGTATAATTGTTACGAATTTTGTATTTAGTTAGCTATTTTTGGCAAAATTGTAATTAAAATTGTTTTATTTTTCCGTCCAATGCAGCTAGTGACGAATTTTAAGAGAAAGCTAAGCCGAAAAGTAGCAATACAAGAGCGCGTGCATAATTGTACTCTTTTGCTTTTCAGAAACTTCGAGAAAATAAAAATTACCAGAATGTTTTCGTTCATGATTAAGAAGCTTATAAAAGCGTTAGAAAAATATCTCAGTTCAGCTGTTTTAAGTGAATTGTTGTTATTTACTTCGCTGCTGTAATTCTGAGATCGGATTAGCTTTCTCTGCGCTTTGAATTGTGTTCTATTTAACGTTTTAGTAGTTGAAAAGATAACTACTGTGTGATACTGTGACATTGTGCGAATATCTGTGAGTAAATATTTCAGCATTTTGTTTTATTTCTTGTGATAAGAATAAATTTTAATAACTTTTCATTAGACTTGGGCATTCAATCTGTTACGAACCCGTGCGCATGCAACAATATATAGTTTATTCTTAGTAGTAAGCGCCCGTACTCAGCCGGCGGAAGTGACGTCACAGAAAAGGGGGCGTGGCCTC